>JABCKU010008141.1:0-83966 GCA_018221655.1 Myochromella boudieri
ATTAGATTGGATGAAGTTTCTGGGGTCCTGCCTCCGAAAATGGCAAACTTCGAGCTGGTCAGTCCCTGTTGCCATAGTTCCAGAATGGTACATAGGGGAAATGGCAAACGTTCTGTCTTCCATCGACCGTTGTTGAATTTGTGTTGAATGGCGCTCGGAGTTACTCGGAGTTGTGCAGTTGATGCGGCCAATGGCCAGTTTCGGCATTACGTCATCATTATCATGAAACCATTTTTAGCAACTGCCTGCAGCTCGATCTTTAACTACTTTCAACACTGTAATTTTCAGCCAGTACCACAACTACTTCTGTGTCTCTGCTATCTCACAACAGTCTCTATTCGATTCTTGCAAATTTTATTCTGGAAAAGTCTAAACGCTCAGGCAACCTCTTCTACTGCTCAGAACCGTTTTCAATGAGGGATGTGCCAGTGGTGGCTGGCCGTGAGGTACACTTCTCTTCTCTTTGGAATCATCCGTTACTTCTCTATGCTGCACGCTATCTTTGTAGGGCTTCCTCGTTGGCGTTCTCAGCTCAGCAACCGCCGCGGCCACAAATCCACGAATACTTCCTCACGATTTTCTCCGGCCCGCGGAGGCACGCTTTTTCCATTCAAACACTTATCCTTCACCTGTCCAATGGGTGCAACACAGAAGGGAAGGGATTACATTCTCCGTCTTGGGTGCTCGCGTTACTTCACCCACCAACCGATGCCGTGCCACGGTCCAGACTCTCCTCAAAACCTTCTCAGCTTCTCCATTCCAGGACATCATCGGTTCTGGAGAATTGTATTGGCTTTAACTTCAATATGCCTAACACTCGGAGGCAGGACTTCTAAATCGCCTCCACCTTGTGTGCGCACTGTCTTAGAGCCTGCCACGGCTCTCCATCGTGCACTTAATAGGGGGTTACCGGTACGCTCATGTCATCACTTGAAGTTGGGTTTCCCGTGATACATCAAATTATTTCTGGTCGTCACCATACATGGAGGAGGAGATGCATGTTGTTGAATTGACTACAAACCTCTCCTCGATCTCATCAGTAATGATGAGTGATCATCACCTATATCCGTGTAACGATAGAGCATACTGTGGCGATAAACGTTAGAAGAAACAATTCATGCTGTTTATCGCCGGTCGACATGGATTACATGAAACTCAATAATCCATATAATACTTTTGACACTCCATCGAGGTTGTCGGCATGGTATGTTGAATCATTTTTAGTATCGGACTTGGCATGCCGTCATGTTCGACCCGACCTGCCGAAGATACTTCTACTATGTAAATCCTGCGAGTCCTCTGGACAATTAGACCACATCCATCGCAGCAGGGACAACAATAAGTCTAGTATACTTCTTGATACAGGGTCCTCGGGTGTTGGGAGGCGTTCACAATTAGAATTTATCCAAATTGGAACACATCAATTAGCTGACTAAGCGAGACTTACACCCTTGTGTCGATAATTGCGGGTTCGATAGTCACGGCAAACGCAGTTTTTATCCTGTCATGCGCTGTGTCACTACTGCCAAATGACATTGGAGAGCCGACTAGCCACACCATCTGCTTTTCCTTCCGCTCTTCAACCACCTCCACCTCATGCTCGACCTCCCGCATGAAATATGGTCCAATATCGCTCAGTTCATCCCCGCATCAACCCTAGAAGGGCTTATCAGTGTCAACAGCACATTTTACGACATTGCTATGGACTCACGCTACCGTCGGATGAGCTTTGCATTTCTCGATAATAGGATGTTGAGGAACATGACTCGTCTCAAGTGGGTTCCACTATACATGGTTTTCTCTCGTGGAGCACTAATCGGTACTCCTGCAGAGATCCAGTAGTGGCGAAAAGAGTTCGCGTACTCCACGTTTACCCAGGGTTTTTAAAGCAAATCCTCGACCATCAACATGATTTGCATCTGGGGCGGAGATCACTGCGTTTGAGGTTGAGGACATTTGCGAATCAGTTATTGGACCACAAGAGTACAATGAACCGGGACAAATTACGAATCTTCCAGAAATTCAAAACTGCTGACGAAGTAGTGAGCGCGATGCTTGATGTATTCGCGGGTCTCCCCAACGTCACAGACTACCACATCATGTGGAGTGGCATCCAGGCTGTTCCCAAATCACCTGTTCCACTCCTTGCCGCCCTTTTCCAGTCCAATCTCCGGATGCTTGCTCTCGACATCTCGCTCGAAAACGTTGCTTCACTCCTTACTCCCACGTGTGCCCCTTACAATATCGAAGAGCTCGATCTCGTCATTCGTATTGATCACTCTATGAGAACCCACGATTATGGCCAGATCATGATACATCACCTAGCGCCTGCTGTTGCGCGTCTAAAATCATCCCTTCGCAAACTTACCATCCAATCCTGGGAGCCACTGGACTTTTCGCCATTCTTCCACCATCTCGATCAACTCCCGCTGCTGGATAATCTCACACTTGGGATCCCAGTACAAGCACCGCACCTTGGCAACCATACTGGTCTTGCTGTGTTTCTCAACCGCCAAAGTTCAACCTTACACTCACTTTCCCTCCGTGCTACCCAGTACAGTGGGTCTGGTCTATCGCATGACCCCGCTACAATATACGAGTGGATCGTACGCGTGATCACTGGCGTACAACTCGATCATCTCCGCACCCTCGACATCAGCTCTTCCCTCTTCCCCTTCTCAGCCTCCCTTGTGTGCCTTTATCAATTTGCCTCCACCATAACTTCCCTCGTACTTACTGGATGTTACCACACCCTCGCTGATGTTTCTGACGTACTCCATGTGTTCCGCGATCGACCACGTACGGAACGCCTGGAGACGCTTCGTCTCGGCTCAGTGGCACTTACCCCAGAACTTCTGGACCTCCTGTCTATGGAACTTCCGAGGCTGTACCGTCTTGAACTGCTCGTTAGGGAGGTAACCGCACATTCGGACGAATATGTACCAGCCAGCAAGAGGGACAGCCAGATCGTAAGCCTTGCCTTTCCAATTCATTAGATTTATGCTCACCACGCACTTCTACATAGGATTACTTTTTTTCCGAAATGGAGAAGCGGAGATACCCACAATGGCAGCTGCGCCGACTGAAACTCCTTTTGACTTCGTTCCCCTACCGTTTTTCCTACGGCCAGCACCTCGAGCAGCTGCTCGCTACATGTGTGCCGTCGATATGCGAATTCTCTTGAACGGCGATATAGCCCCGATGGATATCAGCTGCTCTACTATCTTCTTTAAACAGGTGACTGGCCATGCAGATCAAGTGTAGAATCCTGGTGGCATTTGGGGCAAGTGCCCTTCTCTTCGGTTCTCTCGCCTTGTAAAATAACTTACCGTTCGATATAACTACTTGATCCGTTTTTGGGCAGTGGTATACTACTGTTGTGGACAATAATCTTGGGTGCTGCGAGGCCATACTGCATCGCACGTTGTATTAATATGAGCACTTACCTCACATTGTTTTAGTTGTATGTAGTTGTAGTAATATACTTGAAGCAAATTTTTCAGTTCCTTGGCATGTCTATGTAATAATGTAGTGAACTTTAAAAATCCCGTGGATCTGTTTTACGAAAAACTCTTCTGCAGTGCTATATATCGAGTGTGCATTCTTCAATCCAAGTATTCGTCTTTAGATCCGGTACATTCGTGTGATTTCTCTGGACTCGAGGTCTACTCCCTGTGGCCCTGTAACATGCAAACGCCGAAGTCCCGCCCCACACTGCTTTCGTTTAAGTCGTACCTTGAGAGGTCTCACCACCCCGTCTCTGTCCTAGGATAATCGGGGTTCCCGCCGCGTCGCGGCTAAATTTCGAAGGCCCTTGAATGATAATCTCCGTATCTCTCATATCCTCCTTTCCCAAGGTACCTGGTAGCAGAGCACCTACGAAATCCCATGTGATACATTTCGGTGTGGATCCGAGTCCGTGCCAATCGGCCCCTTGACGTGGATGTTCCGCAGGGGGTCTAGTGCCGAAGTCAGACTGCTTCAGGCAAGGTTTGATGGTGAAGCCGATAACTTGCAAGAACCACAAGCTTTGAAGAGGCATTGGCTTCCAAGGTACTTGCACGACATTAAACACAGTCACCCAATCTTTTTATTCCAGGTAATATCGTAATTTTGGTTATAACAGCAGCAGTCGACGGTGTGTGTCGTCCTCAGGTACTTCGAGATATCACGGTACGTTTCGCGGATGAACCTCGATGGGTCATCAAATTCTGCTTTGGGGTAGTGTGTCCTGCATGTTTGATAAGTGCGTTGCCCATGCAGCGAGCTCGGGGACGGGGTCTATAATATCGAGGCCATTCTCATGTTAGTCGGCTCACGGTGAACAAAGTTATTGTATGCGTACCTTTCAGATAGACCGGAACTTAGGCTGATATCCTTGGGAGCAGTAGGGAAAGTGTTGGCAACAACTCACCAACGACCTCATCCAGTTTTCATAGCAGTGATCACAGAGTTTTTTTGCTATAGGGAATTTCTCGTTGATCTTCGGTCAATATTGCAGATAAACCTTTCGCCGTGGATCGTCCCCCTGAAGTATAATGTCGTCGTCGTTGATATGTAGATGTAGCTTATCGCTCTGTAAAGCATATAAGATTATTCATAAATTTGTATTTCTGAGTTTCGTCACGAAACAGTTACAGAGAAATATAATCATTTGCGACAAAACATAAAGTGACAAACGATGAAGCTTGAAGCTTTGACAAGTAACCGTGCACAAGGTATCCAGGATTCTATGATACATGCATTAGTGATCGTCTACTTTCCAGACTAGGCCAAATTGTTCGCCGTGATATACGTCGCCTGGAGTAAAGATCTTTCCATTGATGATCGAGGTTTCATTTTGTATAATGTCATTGACGCGCAAGATGAGTGGCCCACAGCTAGTGTGGACCTTATGAGTACGATCCCAAAACTTAACCAACCCTTCTGAGTCACTGTTTGCAGCCAGATCAAGTCAGTCATATCAGGTGAAAGAAAGTGAAGTAGTTAGTTTATACTTGAGTTCTGGGGCGACAAGGGTGACGTCCTGTTGCGAGTTGTGGGTTGAGTCATCTGGGAGAGTTGCATTGGCTTTCGAGATGGGGTTAAAAATCTTGTTTTTGAATTTGCTAAGCTTTTCGATGTGGGACGCACGAAAAGTGGATCGGAGGTCCAGGCGACGATTCAGGAATATTGGTTGCTGAGAGTTCGTTTGGGGTTGATTAATAGAAGCAGAACAAGCCGTAGATTTGGGCACAGAACTTTCGATGGGTCGACGCTGTGAGTGGACAGCTTGCAAAGGAGGTTTTGAAGCTTCAGGAGAAAAGTCAATCCGCACACAGGGTTTCTTGGCAATACGGGGATCTATGTCTGGATAAGAATCGTCGGCTTTGCTATCGGAGATCGTCCGTTTAAGGGGGTTTTGCTGTAGTTCCGTATCGGTATCAATATCTAGGGTAGTAATAGCTTCTACATTTTGCATGAGTCGTTTTTCTGCATAAGTTGTTTGATGATCATAATCGAGCCCCGGCGCGGGCTCTGTGGGTTTGGTATCTTGCACTCCAATACTTGAAGGTTTGAATTGGTCTATGAAAGTTCAGAAGGCGGAGTGATAAATCAATAAGATTGGGTTGAGTTACCATCGAGGGTATACGGTGCTACTGGCATAAGAAATTGTTCTTCTATGCATTTTAAGACCCAATTTGCATGTCGAACCTGGGGAAGTTCATCCAGTCGTCCTTCTTATGCAACGATGATTCATACCACAATAGATCTCGAAAGAAGTCTGTAGGGTATTATTCGTATGACAAAATACATTGTTAAAATCACTCACTGAGAGAGCCATGGATCGTCGAGCCCAGTGCAGAAAAAGAAGTTTGCGTTATAGAAGTCCTTGGTAGTGTGTGTTAATGTTCCACCATTCTTGACTTTACGTGGAGTACATTAATTTTGTATTTGTCAGTAGGTACCAGAGGTTTAAAACAGACCCCAGCCTTTCCGATGAGATGGCGAGACTGAGGGGCTGAAACAAGCTGGAAATACTGGGAGTTGAGTAACTGTTGCTTCGTCAGGCACCAATCGTGCTCACCCATTCCGGAGAACAGCATGTTTTAGCAGTGTTTCTGAGAGTTACCTAGTGGTTGAAGACAAGTTTTGCGATGCTCTCATAGATGATGTAAGGAAATGTGTGTCGACCTGTTTAGCCTGTGGCATATTATCCAGCACCATCTATATCAAACAGTCACTTGATTCAATGCATAGAGGTTGGATCGTGACTGTAGTACACAACTCCGCACATCATGACCACCATAACCCGTAACCTTCCCTGGTTCATTCGCGACCTAGGGACCTCAATAATTGGTCAGGTATGCATAATATATTTTTTTTGCAGCCCTTCACTCATACGACCTTACAGGAATGTTACACGTCACTGGTAGAAAACCTGGATATTGGTGATGTCCAGTGTATCAAATACTCGCTTTCCAAGGGTCTTGGGATCGGAATTGTGGTTGGAGGATCTATAATGAAAGTACCTCAAGTTCTTATAAGTGAGTCATTCGTTACATTTTATACGACATTCTTCTCACAAAGAACATCTCCAAAAAGTTCTCAAAGCGCGCTCGGCGCGTGGCCTATCACTTTCCGCATATGTCCTCGAGACGTTATCGTATGCGATTACGTTGACATACTCTTTCCGCAACGGATTTCCGTTTTCGACATATGGGGAGAACTTCTTCCTGACAATCCAAAATGCAGTCATCACACTCCTTATCATATATTACGCCTCTTCTCACTCCTCAAAGAGTTCGAAGCTAATTACCGGCGCAATTTCTATCGCCGCCTCATCCCTCGCTCTGTACGTCGTACCAGAGGGCACCTTATCACTTCTCCAAATTGCCACACTACCCTTATCTCTCTTCTCAAAACTCCCACAAATTCGCCAGAACGCTCGCTCTCAATCCACCGGCAACCTTTCTGCATTTGCCGTCATATCGCAGATCGCAGGTTGTTTAGCACGGCTCTTCACAACCGCCACGGAGGTCGGTGATACTCTGGTCTCAGCAGGCTTTGCGCTCGCGCTCGTCCTCAATCTGGTTCTTGGTGCGCAACTATGGATGTATTGGGGACAAGGGGATATCGAAGCCAAAGCAAAGGCTGATTATGAGTTGCATACGCTTGATACGGAGAAAGAGAAAGCCTCTCCTGCTGCGTACGAACCGGCCCCATGGCAAGCACCACAAGCCCACAGGGTGTCCACACCACCTCCACGTTCGTCATCTGCCGCTGGTACCCGGAAATGGGCTCGGAAGGTGGATTAATTTAATCACGTCTATGGTGTTGCCATCGTGTTAATTGACTTTTGTTATATCGCTATATTCGCCTTCGCCATTAACCTGTATCACTTGGACTAATCAACTATTTATGCCTTCCTGATCGAAACGTGAACAGCGACTTTCGGTGACAGATATTGTTTAGATAGGCGCTGATCGATTATCAACTACAATCAGCCACAACCATACCCAAAAGAATACCAATTTCAGCGATACCAGTGCATCTATACCCGATGTTGGACATAGCCCAGCCCTTGAACATGTTTAACTTGGATTTTCATTCATCTTACAGGTCCGATACGAAATGCATTATCGACTCCATCAATTAGTGACGACACCTCCACGTAGTTCTTTCCAACTTGGAGCTGGTACAATATCCACAGTCGCCACCTTACTCGAGGAAATCACAGCCCGCTTATTGAGCTCGAGCTTCGTCAATTTTGCTCCTTGTTCACCTATCACCAATTGTGTCAGACTGCTACAGCGTCACCTACGAGAGCGGAAAGACTGACCTAGAGCCCATAGGGAGATCAGCACCTCGTTTTTCCCGTGGTGGTTGAGAATGCCCTCCGGAATGGGGAAGCTCGTCTGGGGTCCAAGAGAGGATAAGAACCTTTAGATATTTATTGAGCACGATAATCATAGAACGGCTTGACGAATGGAACGACCTTCCGAATTGCCATCCATTGACATAGATCAAGACACGATGAGGATTGACACTATCCAGTTCAAGGTCAAAAGCCAATGGTACATCCGATCCTTTGGGTAGGTTGAGATTGAATGTGGTACGATATACTGCTACTCCAGGCTGTGCAATGCCTTCATAAGGTGTGCCTGTCTTCCACGAGGACGCATCATAACCAGGCAAATGGGCACCTACAACCCAATCCATCAGCTCTCTGAACTTCAAAACTGGAGTTTCAATCCCTCACCAACACGTTCAAACCACCAACCGCCTTCGTTGTATGGACCTCTGACTTTGTCAGGCGCATTTTCTCCGCCAATATCTGTGACGCTTTGTGAACGAACTATCAACTGATATTACAGCACGAGATGCGTACTGCCAGCGACTTTCCACTTGGAGAAGTCTTTCCCATCGTCAGACAGCAAAGTGTAACCCCGAATGCCTCTGGGAGTTTTGAATTCATCGTCAACGTCATCTGTTTGTGGCATAGAATCAGATATGGTTATACGGGGCGTCCCACAACGTACAGTCTTGGTTCATTCCCGTTGAATCGTGTACGATGGTGATCACTAAAAATGTTTAACTTTTGTTGTTCTGGTAAAAAGAATCTTACCGTTATCCCCAGAAAGAAGTTGGCCATCCGTGAAATTGAACGTAGGCGAGAGAATATCAACGCCGTCTTGACTATGGGAGCTGCCTTGCCCTGACCCCAGGAAGTGGGAGTTGATAAAGGCCGAGTACCCGAAAGAAAAACCACTGTTTCCAGTAATGCATGTGAGTGACATTTTTAATTGAAGGTCATGCATACCCCTGAATTGAGAGCTGTACGCCCGTTGCACTGCCTGTGAAATGGCCACGCCATACCCACTGACCTGGAAATCATTCGCTCGTGAGCATATTGATCCGTTTAAGGTCGAGCTACTAATCTCGTACCTGCATGGAAACCATATCTAAAGTACGAGTGTTAGCTGCAGGTATTTTATGATATTGTAAAATCAACCCTCACTCGCTAGAGTACAAGACGTTCTGGAGAGGCCGATGAGTGAATGCATATTCATGTCGTAGGATTGAACTCCATACCTTTCCAGCAGTTGGTTGCTGGGGTCTGAAGGTCGACGTCTTATTAGCTGTGACCCATGTGCTGTCGTCGAACTGTGCACTCAGTTCCGGTAAGGAGTCTGCGACCTTCCATGTAAGGTTGCTCAAACTCGGGATGTGGATCGAGTGGAGGTTCCCAGGGAATGAAATCGTGCCTCTCAAGCTCCCAAGGTCACTCCGAGTCACCTTAACATGGTCGCCGTTCCAGGTGACAGTTTTGAATGCACTAGGAGCAAAGACATCAATGGTAGTTGTACCGTTCAAATCGCCCGTCAACTGTAAAGTGGATCCACGGGCAGAGGCGCTGCGTACCAGGTACGGACCGGCTACAAGCACGGAAGCTGTATCTGGTCCGATGTCATAATGAGCATGACCAGTGCCACTAACAGCAAGGTGTGGTGCCCAGAAGCCCGATGCAGTCTTCTTATCAGTGACTATGACACATGTCTTTCCAAAGGTAACAATAGTGACGCCTGATGGAGAGCCTGAGATGGTGACGACCTATACTGCTATGTCAGTAGGCTCAATTGGTCTCCACGTTCAAATGGCGTACCTTCCCGCTTGCCTTCGCGGCGATGGATCTCGAACCTTTGGTTGAGATTGCAGAAGATGTTGGATTTTCGACTACAATTTCAACCGATTGCTCAGAAAGTGCATACACCACTAATGTGTCGACCTTGTCAATCGTAGCCCAGGTCATAATCTGCACACGAAACGATCAAAAAAAGCCAACACTACGATAATGAGGATAGAACTACCTCAGCAGTGGAATATTGGATTTTCGAAGACCCAAATGGATAATTGGTTACGATTATCTTCGACTCCCTCCCAGCCAAAGTTAAGGTCCCAGATTTCGGAATGGTAATCTCGCCATCCGAGGTGGTGTTAACTCGAAGGGTGAAGTCCGTATTGGTCATCTTCGCATTTGTGACTTGCCTGACGAAATAAAAATTGACGCCGGTTGATGGAGAATGGAGATGAGTGGTGTATATATCAGCAGAAGTACTGTACGCAGTGCCAGACCCCACGGTGCCATTCCCAATACGGCCCACGAGAAGATAATCAGGTGAAGCATGAAGGAAATATGCCTGAAGTTTGATTTCGTTGGCCTTTGGACTAAGTGTTCTGTCCTCACGAATGGCCTAATTGAGCCGTGTTAGATCAGTGAAGATTTGTTTTATATGCATATGGTGACTCACTGCACCGTAACTTAAAAAGACGTCAACATTAAACGGCGATTTGAAGGGAAGGTCACTCACTCGTAACTCGAATAGATGGTATGTGTGTGCATATTTCCCCAATTCGTGCCACCTACACCGGTAGGCTGTAATCAACACTACGGCATTAGAAACGTGAATTAGGAACCGACCATAGGTCATGTAGAGATTCTGTAGGCTTGCACCCGATGCATAGTTGTTCTGCATACACATGTGAGCTACCAAATTACAATCCAAAGAATATCATTACCTTGTAATAAACCTGAATAAGAGCCATTCAGTCATCAGTGAATGGCAGTTGATTTAAAATACATACATTAGCGAATTGCTCATTGATGAGCTTGTAACATTCTTCGTAACCTGGCCCAGACCAATAAGAGAATGAACCGCCTTAAATAACCGCCAAAGAGTTAGTGCAGTTCGTTCAAATATTCGGGTGCGAGATTTTACCTTGCCATTCAAATAAGGCGAGGGGTTCCGCAGGATTAAACTTTTGATGGCTAGTGTCGAACTCTGTAGAGTTTATCAAGGATAACTCCAATAATGAAGATTAGAAGAAACATACGAGTGGAAAGTTCAGACCATCTTGATGGATTGTCGCAATCAAAGCCAAGAGGGTATCTGAGGAAATTGTGTTACCCGTAGCCAGATACTAATTACAAAGTTGACTCACCCATCCCACCCATAACTACAGGCATTTGTAAGAAACGCAGTTTTTCCATAGTGATCGGTCCACTCACAGATCAACTTTACCTAGTCCTGCGCGTGCATACTGGCCGGCGGCGTTCCTATCATTGTGAATTGTTGGAATCTTTGTAAGACCTCCCTCACGAATGGTATCAATGATGTCTTGCATGTGTTCATTGAGGCCAGTGATATGAGCCGTCGCAGTCGTAAGATATTCGTTCTCGCTCTGGATGGCTGGACGAAGAAGATTGTAATTAGAGCCCGTTCGTAAAAAAAGAAGTTGGGGATCGCAGGGATACCTATGACCGGCCCATCTGGGTACTGAGTAAATAAATGACATATAAGGCTTAAAATCTTATAGTAGCATTGGTTGTTCTTACCTGGAACGGCGCAGTCTGTTTGGCGAATTCCAAAATACTGAAGAATGTCATGTGAAAGCGCGTATAAGGCAAAGCTGGATACGCACTAGGGGTGCCAGGCACCTCTGTAGTCTGTTGCATTCGTCCTAGCAAGGCCACGAAGGTTTGTAGCCCATCCTGGTATTCCACCTAGAAAGTGATGGATGATCACGAAATCAATTACAACTCCATATTGATGCTATAGTTACCTCCCGCCGTTTCTGCGTTGACGTAAGGACTACAAAGAAATCGCACTCGTTACAAAAGGGTAGTCGCGCGGGACTGGTCGCTCACCCTGGTCTAACGATCACCAAAACACCCACTTCCTTCGCAACCTGGAAGAATCTTGCCAAATCGTTGTGCTCTGTAAAACGTATTTCTTTAGAGTTTGGTGCCGATAATCCCCAGTGCCCTGTAAACATGCTCAAAAATATTGTCAAATGGACCTAGAGTATGAAACGTACAATAAACGGAGACGCCATTGAATCCCGCCGCCTTAAGAGAGATGAGATGGGAGGAACTCTCATATAGATAGGCACTACCTTGAATCTATCCAGATTTTAGTCCAAACCTGGGAAAAGTTGAGGTCTAGGGTGACTTACTTTTCAAGAACATCACGCCAGAGCTCAGGAGCCGGTAGGCGGAATGGATGGAACTCTCCTGAGAAGAACATGACACGCTATGAAGCGAAATTCCTCTCAGCGATGAACAAAATCTTGAGATGAAGAAAATTGACTTTTCCATCGAGTAGGAGGGAATGTTGATCGAATGTTACAGCGGCTTTAGATTGACCATTGTAGAAGTCGGCTGATTTGGAAACACTGTTCAAATAAGTGTGTAATTCGAAAGTAAGGGCACTCACGAGACCCCACTGGCAAGACATATTGTGCACTTTCATCTTTGGTCGATTGTCGTGATACAAGTCGCGTTGGGAGGCCAGCTAAGATGCCCGTCAGGGATAGCTGAAAGGCGAGAAAGAGGCCCAAAAATCCTTTCATTGTGGGTCTTCTTTTCCTCGAGGCTTGAGTCAACGCTGTGATATATGTACCCTCTGGCGTGCGGCTTTGATGCGGAGAGAAGCTGCATTATTCTGTCATAGGGCCTTCTAAGCAGGAAATGGCAAACGAAACGCATGAGGCGGGAGTCATGGGTGCATCGTTGCCGATATTTGGGACTTCTTGACCGGTCCGCCATATTGGCATGACCATTTGCAAATGGAGATGCGGCTTCGCGGACGCTGAAAGCGCTCTTGGGAGGGATGTGTTCGTCATTGAGCGACTTATTCTGTATGCCATCAAGTCAAATTCGATGTTTGGAAAGTGTGAGCATCCAAATGGTCTCTGATATTAAGCCGGCGGCTTACCGGACCAGAAAACTTTGAAATCCGTTCTTCATGGAGTGTTTTTCATGGAGGAAAAATAGAAGTAGAGGTTGCAGTAAAACTCGAGTTTGGTCAGCTAACGTGGATTCGCCGAACTCCGAGTCGACAGCATGAGCGAGACTTTTGGGACCTGTTGGTGATATCACCGTACGCAATGCGAATGCTACGCACTCCGATAATGACATACACTATTTATTAGCTACATTTTGACTCAGTAGAATTAGGATTAGGATTTGAAAGGGCAATGTAGAGCCAAAATCCAAAATTGAATGAAATTTCATATTACAGTAGTTGTTTCATGGTGAGAATACTGATATCGATGGAGAATAGGCTATAGCGAGGCGGAAATGATACTGCCCAGCATAAACTTGATATGTACTGGGAGGCTTATCGTCCTGGGTATGGTTTGAAACAAATGAAGAGAGCTCAGAGCACGGTGGCTCGGCGAGGTCGAGCAGGTGACGTTTGCGAATGAGATGAGATGAAATGAATACGCCACTTTATGACATAAAGTGGGTACGTACGTGGAGCCATTAACAGTACCTATCATCTCCAACAGAATTCAGAGAAAATAAAGCATACATAAGATTACTTCGGCCCCCTTGAAATTGAGCGGTGACCTTGGGAATCACACTTTGTACATGTTTACTCTCTCTCAACTTGATGCTTGCGAGCAAACTGAAGCGAGTAATCACCTGGTCCCGTCTCACACCTTGCTTTTCATTCAATGACAATGTGTTTCTCTGCCGTGATACCACCACGGTGAACCCCTAGCTGATGTATCAGCGCTGGTACGAATCAATATTCGATGGGATCCTCTCTAGGCCTCGAAGCTTCACCATTGAACCTCAGATGTGCCTCACTGTATCTCGCTGTACTGAGCCGGCTTGCAAGCTGGGCTACCAGTAACACCTCAGTCCTCAAATATCATGATGAGAGGGCGGATAACGTTCGGTCCTCTATCTGCCGACTTGCATGTATAACTTTCTATTTGTCAAGAGACTTCACAATGTTTCACTGCCTCTTGACTTGGATCGTGTATTGCCAGTTATGTATAGAGAAGGGGCAAGCAGTCGATCTGATCGTCCACTATCCGCCATGTAATGATCATTGATACGAGTATCTAAGGTTACAAAATTAGGTTTAACCCTGATAAACTTCGCTTTGGCACTTGGTGGACATGCTGTGAGCGGTTTATATTGTATATATGATTAACCTCTCCTCTCAAACTTCTTCAAAATCGCCTCTGTCACTACATCTATCTCGCTTGTGGTCCTTTAGTTCTCGAACGAGCCGTCGAATCCACATAACTACGCCACAGCTCTACCTCTCAATGCTGGATGTTACGGCAACTGTCCCAGACTTCACAGATTCACAGTTGTTCGTTCATATTTCCACGTGCGATTATCGTCTTGATAAATGGGCTCATCGTTCTTGTACTTAGGGTTTATAGCCTCTATGCTCACTCTATTTCAATCGGTACGCTTGCTGTACATGCCCCAAACCGCTCTGTTTTATAATGCATTGACCTAGTTATCCTCTATTACGACTATGCCCTAACATTATCCGCCGAGGTTGACCGTTTCTGGTCTAGAAGGCGTGTCTCCTGGGGCTCAGTACTCTTCTACGTCAACCGCTACGTTTCCATTCTTGGCCACATTCCTATCATTCTTCAACACGTTTGGGATGTACGCCACCCGGATTCTACTAAGGTAAAATTGTGACAATTTTTTCCTGCCGGCATTGACCTACTGACGATCATAAACCCCAGATGTGAGTACATCGCCAGCTCAATGAGTCAGAAGAATGGTCGTTGAGATCTATAGATGTGTTGCTCTTTCCTGGTACCATGAATACCTTGCTGTGATAATTCAAGTCTTCGTTGGAAGTAAATTGTTCTGTTTTTTTTAAAAAAAACTGGAGTCGAGAAATTCACGTTATCATTGATCACAGTTTTCCTGGTTATGCGCACCTATATACTCTACAACCGAAGTCTGAAGGTTCTTCTCTTTATCTCTGCTTGTGCATTAGTGGTCATAGTATTGGGCGCGGTAAGCAGAATAAATATTTTAATCGGACTATCCTTATTCTTCCCGCCTGGATTCGGCTTGATAGTGGTCGATCATCTCAGGACATGGTACCACAGGAGGCGTGATATTTCCACAGATTGGTTGTCCTTTGCCACTAGAGCGCGATCAGTGAGCCCACCTCCAGTCTCTTCTCCGAGTTATCTCACAATATACAAGTGCCACCCGTTCGTGTCATGCACTTGATACTGACACTTCGATCACCTTGCTGATAAGCTTTAAAACAGGTGTGGCTTCAGGGTGGACTGGTTTACTGGTATTTGATGTTTTGATAGTCATAATGACGCTTTATAGATCCCTAAGTCGGTGCCACGACAGTCCGCTGTTCAAGATCTTGTTCCGAGATGGTATGTGTCATTTACACTCCATCATATTTTGTCTTTCCCAATTTTCACGGCCATGGTCAGGCGTGATCTATTTCGGGTAGGAGATCATTTGTTGACTATCACCAGAACTGTGTTGATTCCTCCTTCAGAGTCATGACACTTGTGGGCCTCTTGAATATCATTGCCCTCCATGTACGTGGAATTACTTTAATTTCGTTCACTCAATTCATGCCTATCTTTAGGTGCTAACTGTGAGCTGTCCACATCCGCAAAGCGAGCGGGCTGATGATTAGAGGATGCATAGGGGTACAACCGAGGTATTGTCACGAACTTCGCCAACATGTGAGGAACACATCTCTTTCACACCTCTGAAAGCTCATAAACATTCAGCATATCATCCACGATGATTTCCCGATTGATGCTCAACCTTCGCCAGCCAAAACGCTATGCTGGCGTGATGTTAATATCGACGGAACGTCCCGTTTCTGCCGTCCAGTTCAACGCCGTCTCGAGTTCGGCACCAGCCAGCGCGGAAAATCAGTAATTTGTGTAGATATCTGAGTGTTTTGCTCTCATTCATCATAAACCCTCGAATAAATAACAAAGCTGGATCAAACCACCTTCACGTTTCAAACGGATAGACATGTACCAGATACTTTACTACCTGAGTTCCTTCACGCGTTCAATGACACGCGGTTTGATTATGTTTCAGAGTCTTAGTGTAAGAAAATGAATTCATGTGCCCCTCAGAAGAAAATGTGTGGCTTCTAAACAGTGGCACTACCACATGTCGATGGCGTAGTTGACTATTGCACTTCTTACATTCGGGACATGGAAACTTTCGTGTGTGCATAGTCAGAGTATAATAAGTCTTGCGTGATTTATACTTTGGAACGCAGATGAAGTATTGCTTCCATTGATTGGCATTGAGATTGAAGTCCGAACCTACTTTAAAGTATGATATCTGAACCTGGGAATAACTGTGACAGGTGGGGTTCGACGAGTAGTCTCAATAAACAGCTGACTAGGTTTGAAATGGTATGATTTCGCGTATAAATTATACTTGTAAACACAAGTGTTCAGATCCTGAATTGGCGTTCAGAAGTATGGTGTAGCAAGGGTTCCGCGCTTGATGCAGCTCGGACCTGGGCTGCTGTTGGCTGGACGAAGGTTCAATGAGGCCATCTGAGCAGGCACGGAACAAGTGGGGTGAAATGATCTGCCTAGGATGAAAGGTTTGCAGCTCTAAATTCTATTTTTCTCATTGAAACCTCAAAGCCCCCGACTCTATGAACGCTTACGGATATCGAGCTGAACCAAACATGAGGATTGGAATAGTCGGTATTTTGGATTAAATGTGAGAATGAATTTAAAGAAAGACGCGGATACAAATACATTACCATCTCCAGATGGCTGAACTCGTTTCTTGGGGGGTGTGGGGTGTGTGATTTGAGTCGACCCGATATCACTGGCAGTGCCCCAGTATAGATTCAAACACTAATCATATAGAATGCTAAAAAACATCACGAGTATCATACACCCAACAGTGGACGTACTGGGTTGAGGCAGGGCAATTATTGGCCGTCGGACATAATACCCCGCCAGGTTGAAACAGCTTCAACGAGTAGGAATAGAACACAGGCGAGTTGGTGCCTGCTGCCTGATTGCTGCTTGAGTACCAGAGGGCCATGCCTACGGGACTAGAATCCCAGGCCTCGAATTCTTTGGTATCATGATACAATGATACCGGTGACGTTCGCGGGAGTCATAGATGCAAACGCAGCTAGTTGAATGCGAAGTAGATTCGATGAGTGCCATGTCGAGGGATGAGTGGAAGAATTGAAGGTGTTTGTATCAATTTCTGACTAATAGTAATCGACAGTAATCAACATTCGTCATACACTCGAGCTCCATTCTGGACTCCCACCACGTTTTGCAAAACGCCGCGTTTCGTCTATTTCTGTTCAACTACTCCATTGAACCTGCCAGCAGCTGCAGGCTATATAGGAAGGGAAATGACGCGGATAGTCCCACTTGCGAAGGCACAACTCGACCTATTCTCCTGTCATGAAAGTCAACTTCAACATCCTTAAGCTTGCGACCTTCATAGGGTTCTGTGCTGTGACTTCTGCACAACGCGTCGTCATAGGCTATCCCCAAGACGGTGCCTCGGTCAGCGCAGGCTCAGAAATAATCGTCGAGATCGACCGACCTGTAAGTCAACTGATGTATTCATTGACAATGATAATACCACATCTGATACACTCCTTCACATCTCTTAGGATACCCTTTCCGGTTCAATCGAAGTCGCTGTCGTTATTGGCCTACAATCTTGTGCAAGCAGCCCTTGTCACTTGCCGGCAGACGGAATGGGCTCAATTCTGTACAATGGGGGTTACAAACCTCAATTCCAAGCTAACGCTCCTGCATTCAAGCCTCCCCACCAGAATTTCTCTGTCACCGTTCCTTCGTTCATTGCAAAAGGAAAGGCACAGTTGGGGGTTACCCATGTGTCGTTGATAGGGGTAAGTCATCTAATTCATAACATCAGTTAATTAAGCTGACTCTGGTATCGACAGGCAGGCACAAGTCCATTCTTAGAAACTCTCAACATCACTCTCAACATTGTTTAACACAATATTGGCCTATGAACTCTTTACACTAATATTATAAATTATACTCATGTAAACTGTACGTACGGTTGAACTGGGACTAAGACCTCGAAGAGAAAGCTATAGCTGTTTCTAGATTCATCATTCATCGGTGCACCGCAGAGCATTATAGTAGGATCATGATGGATCCTAGGATATGTAATAGAAGGTGTGTAGTTTCCAGCCGTTCTCCATTCCCACCGCTGCAGGCTGCAGCATTCAAGTGGCGTCCACTCTGATGTGCCACTTCAACTTGTGCCTTAACCTGGCCATGGGCCATGTGGGTCTAGCATAATCGGCATTTTCATGGCATGGCACTTTTCCCATCGCATCGGGAAGATCCACTCGAACGACGAGTTACGTATCGTTTACTTATTGCAAGGCCCAATGCTGTCCAATGGCACTGTTCTTCATACTTTTCTCACTTACCAAAAACCATGGCTCCAACACACAGATGTTTATCATTTACTAACAAATCATCTCAAACATTCGTCTACAACGATCGTTATGGACAGGGACGACAATGGACGACACTGTTCTCAGCGTTCATCCCCTTACGTCAACTCTTTACAGTGACTTGTATCGTGGCACGGTTCGAATAGGTTCAAATTTCATCACGGGCAATGTTGACCGACGCGGCTCCAAGGGCGAGATCGACCACGGCTTGTTATGCCCTTCAATTATTGTTCAGGGCGGAGCACTCGTGGGGAACGATGCCTATCGCGTGCAGACTCCACCACTACTTAAGACACTCGCGCAGTGTCATCCGCCATAACTGATATCATAAACAAAACACTCAAGCAATGAAGTTGTCGGTCGCCCTCGTCTCTGCCTTCGCTTTCCTGGGAGGTATCAATGCACAGCGGAGCTTCATTAACTATCCAGCAGATGGGGCTACCGTTACTAGGGGGAAGAAGATTACTGTGCAGGTTGTTCGCCCAGTATGTCTATACTCTTCTCCAAGCATGGCCTGTAAATTGACGACACAAATTTTAGAACAGCATTCAGGGCTCTATCGAGGTCGGAATGGTTATTGGGCTCCAGTCATGCCCTGTGACCAACCCCTTCCCTTGCGCTCCACCCAACCAGCAAGTTGGCAGTATCCTCTATAACGGAAAATTCACCCCAGCCCTTCATGAACAACCTGGACGTCCATATCAGAACTTCTCAGTCACCATTCCGGACGTTGATTATTTTGTAGGAAGGGCACAGTTGAGTGTCTCTCGTTTCCACTTGATTGGAGTACGCTACCCATCTCCTTCCTTACTGTAAACTTGGTCATCTGAATATATTCCTTCTCAGGCTGGCCCTTCCGCTACCTTGGAGTTCAATAATATCACTTTGAACGTTGTATGATGATCTTTTATCATCGTGGACTCACATGCTTCGCGCTGTACTTGTTTTGTCTTCAATTTCAATAAAGTTGAAGATGCCGTTAATGGGAGTTTGTCGGCTTCTCATCATACTTGAGCACTTGAGTGACTGAAGAGTCAAGACGATTCTTATTTACGCTTCTGTAGCGTTCCGCGCTAGTCTAATGGTCGTGTCAGAGGTGAGTAACACTTGTCTTTGAGCCGACTTTCAAACCTAACCTTTCCGATCCCTGAGTAGTCCATTGGCAGCACTCAATGATCATTGCAACGAGCCTCACGTGCGACATGGTACCTCCAAGACGGAAACAAGCTGACTATTCGTTGCCTTTTTTACGGTTTCATCTAGTATGGTATATATTGTCGAGTGCCGTCCCACCGCTCTTAGTACGTTCAACCCGATCTATTGCTGTTCAGGACATCTCCGTCACTGTAGTGCCTTTTTGGCATGTGCAATGGCTCGGGTATGATATTCCTATGTTGTAAGCAGTATTATTCTGTGCTCATTATTACTTCATTCCTTCCACACGTCCAGTATGGGGTATAAAGTGCTTCCAAGGGCCCTTTGGAGTTTGACCGAAAAACTGAGTGTCGGGCCAAAACTATCAGCTAATTGAAGTTCTGGTTGATGCCGCAATGCTCACGTACATCGATAATGGTATTATATGAACTGTTCCATGACTGCTGGACAGCGCTGGATGTCCATGTACGGTGAGTGGGTGGCGGCTATAACTTTAGGCAATGCGCAAAAATGTATTGGGGAAGTTGAAAAATGAACTTGCTTAGGTTACCTAACACAAGTTCAGGTTGCAAACATTCTGCAGAAACGAGTCACGTTCCTACAATCTTCCTCTGACTGATAACTACTATCATGGGACCTGGACCAATGATGTGTGTGATATGCAATGCAGTCCAACTACCCACGGCTTGAGTGGCCTTGGTGTGTAACGCCTCGTAAGACCACCCAGGCCCGTTGGCTGCAATTGATCTCATAAAGGAAGGGTATCAGTGGTCACCATTATCCCCGCCTTCGCTTGCCTGGGAGGTATCAATGCATATGAGTGCTTTATCAACAATCTAGCAGACGGAACTACCGCTACCAGAGGAGGCCAGGTCACGGTGCGAGTCATCCGCTCTGTTAGTCTGCACTCTTTTAAATTTTACAAACAGCATTCAGGGATTTACCGAGGTTGGAATGATCACCGTACTCCAGTCTTTCCCCGTAACCAACCCCTTCCCCTACGCTCCTCCCAGCCATAAGTTGGTGCAGTTCTCTACAACGGACAGTTTCCCCCGGTTCTCCATGAACGACTTAGACGGCCATACTAAAACTTCATGGACATCATTCCGGATTAATTTCTTCCATGAAGGGTGCAGTTGAGTGTTTCTCGTTTCCAGCTGGTCGGGATACGTCGTCCGTGTCCCTAATCACTCTCTCATCTGAACTTTCCAGGCTGGCCCTCCCACCGCTATACTGGTGTTCAATGGTATCACGTTAAAACTTGTATTGTGGTGGACATGTCGATATACCCGCTTTATTTAATGCAACTTTTTGCATTATGAAAACGTTGGCCATTTCAATGAAGTTGAGCATATGATAAAGGGCAATTATCGATTTGCATCCCTTTTTTATCGAGTAACTTTGAGGACCCATCTATCCACGTTTCCCTTGACTGTAAGTATGTATTTCCCAATCATTCATTCCTCTCGGGAACATACATTTCTGGTCTGCATGACACATAGGCTCGTGCCTCGCTTATGGTAATACCGTGTTATCGAAGGTGTGTATGCCTCAAAAATTATCTGAACAAGGCTCAGATTGAAATCGGTGAATCATCAGGCTACAGGAACTGGACAGATATATCAAGGCTCAGCAATGATTGTTACCGCCACACAATATACGCTTTGACATGGGTGTACATGTTTACGAATTGTCGTGTTATTCTAATCCGCAGGCCAAATCATCGGTGAGCAAATAGGTATTCAAACAGTGTAACTACTTGACCTAATATTTCCCAGAAGTGGTCAGCTGACAGGTACTCACTGATCATCGATCTGTTCAACAAATGTATTGAATGGTTCGACTTCTACGTTCTCCACGTTATGCCTACCCTGCGAGTGGCTATAAATCCAGTAACTGCAGTATCACTAGATCTGCAATCATCAAAAAATGAGAACTCTTCAAACATTTCTAGGCCTTGGCACCCTCTTGCGCGGTGCAGCCGCGACTTTCCAAGGTGTCGGCGTTCCCTTCAGGTCTCCCGTCACTGTTGCGCCTGGTTTCGCTGCGGGTGTCGCGTTCTCTAATCTCACCGCTCCTCGTGGAATTGCTTTCGATTCTGCCAAAAACCTCCTTGTCGTCGAGCGTGGTTTTGGTGTCACAGCATTTACCCGCGTCACGACTCCAAGCCCCGGTTTTGAGCGCACAATCGTCCTCAAGAACTCCAACTTGACACACGGCATCCAGGTTGACGGGCAATTGCTCTATGTTAGCACGGCTGACAAGGTTCTTGCATATCGGTACGATCCCGCCACCAAAACGGTGGACACTGCACCCTACTATCCGTATGTCGCAATTGATGGTCTTCCTGGTGATGGAGGTCTGTATCTTTGATTGCATGATTAGATACATCGCTAATCACGCTCTAAAGAGTTGACAACCCATACCTTGTTACTGGAGAAGAACACAAATACAGGCCGGACGATCGCATTCCTGGTTGGCTCTGGTCCCTTGACCAATATCGATCCAACCGCTCGTGATCCTGCTTCTGGGAGGTCACAAGTGCGGCGTGTGGTTATACCTCTTTCACCCCCTGCCATATTCCCGCCCCTGCCACTACATTGGGCCAATGGACAGGTCATAGCTTTTGGAATTCGAAACCCAGGCGGTTTCGCGTTCGATGTCCACCCTTCAGCCGAATCTCTGGCGACGAGAAGGCTGTACATTGTCGAAAACGGAGCATCGATTGACAATGTCACTGGCCTTACTCCTCAATTCGTCAACGACAATCCACCCGACGAACTCAACTTTGTGAAATACATACCTGGAGCGACTGCTAAACCACCCTCCTTCGGATTCCCAGACTGTGTCCCTCTTTGGAACCCTTCTGCTGATCCTGTGGGCGTCCCGCAGTATGTTGGACTCTCACGCGGAACACAGATTAGCCTGAATCTCGACACGGTTCATGACGATGCATGGTGCAAAGTTGTTGGCAACAATCAACCCCCTGTCTTGAACTTCCAGGTATCGATACTCCCTTATAAAATTAGTCGTTTCTCATGAACGTCGATCTCTGGCATTGTCCACTTCCAGGCGCACTCCGTCCCCTTGGACATCAAATTCTTCACTTCGGGATCAACTACAAACCCCGCGTCTTTCCCAAGGTCCTTATGCGGCGACGCTTTCGTTTCATTCCATGGTTCCTTTGATCGCACACCGCCCACTGGGTATGGCGTTGTCCAGTAGGTGTTCCGTGTTTCATTGATAGAGTATACCTATGTTCATGTCTATTCCTAGTGTTCCACGTGCTAGTCCATCTATCACTCCCTATTCATTCATAGTACAAGCAACAAACTTGAAGACCTGCCCCGGAACCTGTATCCGCCCAGTTGGTCTCGCCTTTGGAACTGATGACCGGCTTTATGTTAGCAGTGATTCAAGTGGAGAGGTATGTGATGCTTCTCGCTTCGTAGGAAAATAACTTATGCCCTCTGCTGCAGCTTTTTGTGATCCAAAGGTCTTGAGCCACAAGAAGTGATGGGGTTGGTGCAGCTCGCTCGAACTTTACATAAATATCGTGAAACATCATCTGCTCGTGTCAGAGTTAGTTCATGTCAACTTGATGGCTGGAGATATTTTTGGAACGAAATACTTAAGCAATACACCGAATATACTATGGGACATGGACATCTGCGTTTGACAATATCTAGCTCTCGATCAGCACAAAGGACTGTGTCTATCGGATTTTTAGATTTTACCATATTGTGAGTGTGGTTTTCATTGGGTTATACTACAACGCCGTTATGATCGTATACGTCAAGTATGACATTGACTACATTGTAACCCAAAGCAGTCTACTTCACATGTTTGTTGATCACCTGCCACTTATTATTGGGTACTGGCATTCTTGTTATCATCTTACTGAATCTGCGGTACTGCACAGGCTTCTTTCCTTGACATATTTTCCCAGATATACGGCCAATTGTCTCTTGGCAATGTGGCTGCTTTCCTGTTCCAGCGATCTATCAGGTGTTGGAACCTACAAGCAACTTCTTTTACTTTTCATGGGCTGACTATCACCCCATAGCCATGACTCTGTCAAGTACTGTTCGCAGCCATCTTCTCAACACTCCGTGCGGTCGGGCTTATTTGATGAACAATTTGTTCTCCAGATTCCGAAGCTTGCAGATCGACGTCGATCATAGTGCCAATCTTCTGAAATGCTATTATACTTCCACGGATGTCAACCACAAACTTTAGAGCGCCCTCGTGAGCAAGTACATAAACCTCCAGCGTTTTACCGCCTTGAACCCCGCTCAGTGTGTCAAAATGATAGGAGTTTTAGCAGTACTCATCCTTCTCTCTCCCGTGGTGCTGACGGCAGTACCTGCTACCTCGTCTTTCCAACCTCTTGGGAAGCCATTTGGGTCCTCAGTTACCTGGTTCTCAGGGTTTTCAGGCCACGTCATTTTCTCTAACCTCACTGCACCACGCGGTATTGCTTTCGATGCAAATCAAAACATCCTGGTCGTCGAACGTGGCTTCGGTATCAGCGCCTTGACACAAGTCATCTCTCCAACGCCAGGATGGAATAGGACAGTCGTCATAGAGAATCCGGATCTAACTCATGGAATACAAGTCGACGGAAGGAATCTGTACGTCAGTACTGGAAGTTCCGTCCTTGTATATCGATACGATGTCGGGAGGAGGTCTGTCGATGCGACGCTGTCACCTTTCACGTTGATCAACGGGCTGCCCCCAGATGGACGTGAGTAGCTATTCTTCCGTTTTCCTTCAATTTATCAGTAATGTTCCGATACGCCAGCTGTCAATACTCATACATTGCAGTTGGAAACTGATTCGACGGGGAAGACGACTGCAATCCTCGTGGGTACCGCACCATTTGAAGACATGGACGCACTTGCCCGAGATCCTTCAACGGGACGTTCCACCATTCGGAGGTACCCCATACCGGTAACAAGCCCTTCAACATCATACTCCTTCTCAGACGGGCAAACCATTGCATATGGTATACGAAACCCGACAGGTTTCACTCACTATCCTGTAGAAGGACTAAATACGAAGGCTTTGTATGTGGTCGATAATGCAGCCGAACTGCGTGATATCAGCCCCTTCTCTTCCAATTTTGCGAACGATAACCCTGCGGATGAGTTGCAGCTGGTTCAGTACACGGCCAACACAGACGATACCACGTCTACTCCACGCTTCTTTGGATACCCGGATTGCGCCACGCTCTGGGACCCTGCAGCTGATCCGTCAAATGTGCCTGGGTACCTTTCCGCGCACAAGGGAACACAGATTAGCGTTGGACTGGTTCCTGATCGTAATGATAGTTGGTGCATGAACACGACAAACAATATTGCCCCTGTTTTGCCTTTCCAAGTGAGTAGATGTCAATCATACAATACCGTTTCTGACTATATCAGCCCCACACTTCACCACTTGACATTAAAATCTTTACTCCTTCGTTATTCCGCAGTAATGCTTCCTTCCCTCCAACGCTGGCTGGCGATGCCTTCGTTTCCTTCCACGGTTCATTCGGACAGTCAGTCCCGGTGGGTTATGGGGTCGTACAGTGCGTGTTTAAATTAGCGAAATTTCCATTCCGCTCATTATTATAAGTGTACCATTCGTTTCTGGAAAAACTGCACCCAATGTGGTGTACGAATTTCTAGTTCAAGCCAAGAATCTGACCGCCTGTCCCGCTAGCTGTATACGACCAGTTGGGTTAGCATTCGGAGAAGAGGGGATGCTATACGTCAGTAGCGATTCCAGTGGAGAGGTGGGTCTAACTGCATATATGATTCGGCACTCGGCATTAACCAAAACACAGATATTTGTTATTGCAGGAAACTCTCTTTAGTTGGTAATGAAGGGATCGGTGTCGTTGATACTGAGCCGAGAATATGGACAAATGATTGTGTATCACACAAAGCCGAAAACGCCAACTTGCTTCGAAAACTACAACCACATATAGTAGAAATATTCAGTCACTCAATCACTCTTGGACATCCACATAGTTAGCTGGAAATGACTCGTTAGCATTATGCTCCTTGGTAAAACCATAAACATATCATACCTGGGAAAAGTCCTCTATTACCATGCTTATCTGTGCCTTCCCACCAATCCTCAGACGCCGGCTCGATTTCAACAATCCTGTCGCCTTCTATAAAGGAAATCTCATTATCCTCGGCTGCTTCGTACCTACAACTTTATTAGCATCTAAGATTCTACGAGATTAAGAAAATAGCTCACTTGTACAACGCGATGGCGGTTATCCCTTCATCAACTGGAGGTGTAGGTGGACGCGGTGGCGCAGGAGGCTATGAAAGAGTCGTCAATAGCAAATCTGTATCGTCGGACGATTGACCTACAGCTACTGCTGCTGCCGCTGGCGGGGGTGGAGGTGGCGGAGGGGGCGGAGGTGGAGGCGGAGGTGGGGGTGGGGGTGGAGGAGGTGGGCCACTTGCAGCCTCGGGCTCAGAATGAACTTCTGCTACCTCAGGTTCAGCAGCAGCCTCTGGTTGTTCGATAAGGTTTACGTAGTTGGCTACAGAAAAGAGCTTCATTTCAGCCGTTCATCCCATGTACACAGTCCACACTTACAAGGGAACATTCCCGACTTGCCACCAGGTCCCACCCCGCTCCACCAACCATCACCAATTTCTTCGATGGATTCAATGACCTCTCCTTCGACGAGACTCATTTCATTATCTTCCTCAGCCTGGATAATTTGGTCAGTTACCAGCGACTAGGGTTACAAGGGAGGAGTCTATGACATACATCGTAGCCAAACACAACGAGAGCTGCAACACCCTGGTGATCTTGAGAAGCAGGAGGTGGAGGTGGAGGTGGCGGCGGCGGCGGCGGTGGAGGTGGTGAAAATTCTTGCTCTGGCTCTGGTTCAGCGACACGAGGCGGCGGCGGCGGCGGTGGTGGTGGAGGCGGTGGTGGAGGTGGGGATGGTGTAGACACTTCCAACTCTGGTTCTGGCTCCGATTCAGGAACCGGGGGCGGAGGTGGTGGTGGGGGCGGAGGGGGCGGGGGAGCAGCTACGAGAGGGGGTGAAGGGGGCTAGAGGAGAACTGTTAGAATGGAATTGAGAAAGTGAAGAAGCGACTTACAGACTCCCGCCCCTGCTCTCCCCACTCTGCATCATCCGGATGGTCAGCTGCACGCGCGGTAGAGTATCCAGCAGAACGGGCGATTGAAAAGTTATCTGCTGGCTTGAACGTAGCAGTACCTGCGGTACTCGACAATGCACCTGCACTTGCTGCCATACCAATAGCTCCGAAGTTCTTTGGAGTGCTCTGAGTAGCTGCAGCCTTTCCAAAAGCAGGAGCGCTTGAAGTAAACACTGGTTTAGATGTTACTGGCGGAGAGGTGAAACCTGCACCGCGACTCCTTGCTTCTTCCTCTTCTACTTGCTTTTTGGCGAGGGCTTGTCGTTCACTCCATGTCAGCTTCTTTGCTCCACCTGCAGGTACCGGTGTATTTGTCTCTTGCTGTTGTTGGCCAAACGCTTCGAAAGGATTTTTCAATTTTTTGGGAGCTGGTAAGGAGACCGGAGTATAAGACGATCCAACGGGTGCAATGCGATCCTCTTCAGCAGGCTTTGTAGGGGTATTGGATGAGACTACGGGAGCGCGAACAGGTGAAGGTGGAGCTGGAGAGGCAGCAGCACGCTGCGGGATATATCTCTTGTCAGAATGAATGATCCAGTCCTGCGAAAATCACTTACAGCACTAAAAGCAGGCCGGGATGTAGTTGGGAGGACCGGAGGACGGGATGCGGCAGGCGGAGGTGGTGGCGCGGAGGATGGTGATGTCGGCTTTTCTTCAGGCCATGCATCCTTTGGCGCTGGTCCACCAGTCGCGGCCTTTCCATAAACCGACCCGGCTGATACCGCAGGCTTGGGATGAGTGCTGAATGCTGGTCGTGAGCTGGCTGCAGCTATTCCAGGTTTAGCTGATGGTATAGGAGCCTTTCGAAGTTCATTTATGTCTATTTTCCCGACTGGTGTGTAGTTTGTGCCGACAGGAGCGATGGGCTCAGATTTCCGGGGTTCTTCCTTATGGGCAGAGTACTTTGCTCCTGAAGCCGCCTCAATGCGAGACATGATGAGTGCTGAGCTGACATCGCTCTGGTTGTGATTGTTGAAACAAAGACATTTTGGTAACGAACTAAAGGCAACGAACCTCGTTTCTTGCGTTGATCACGACGTGTGTCAAACGTAAGAATCGCCCGACTGCTGCTGAATGGGTATGGAACAAGCCTTTCTTGGATTCTGGCACACCGTCACCACACCAGTTGATCTGGACGAACTTATCCAGTTGACTCTATACGATGTATAACATTAAACATAGCCCACTACAAAAGATCGAACGCGAACGCACGTTTGGGTCCTGGACCTTCGCAAAGGCGTATTGTATTCTGATGAAAGTCGTTCAACATCGGGTCATCGAATGAGAAATGCAATCAGACAAACCTGCCATCGGAAAACTCCTCCTCTAGCTCTTCAAGACCACCGTTTCCCGTAGACTGGACCTTGAGATCGTTTGTTCCCTTCTCATATGTAAGAACGACCCAGTCTATCCCATTGCTATTGACCACGTTCTGATATGCGTCACTAATCTCTCTACTCGAGAGATTGATTTGGAGAGACATGTCAAGCTCTGGGTAAAACTAAACAAAGTAGCTTAGCATTTTGCGCGTTTTATTTGACGTTATCTTACCTGGTGATTGCAATTACGTGGTTGTATAAACTAGAAAGCGCGAACAGAGTCAAACGGCGGATGGTCACGGAATTGAACGAAGTGATGTTGGCCCTTATTTATCCCCAGCAGCAACACAGCCAGGCGCAGCTCCGAATCCGTCATCGACCCATTGCCGGCACAAGCGCACTTTTTCTATCCCCCCAGGGAAGTGCTCATGTAACTGCGATCAACCAATGTGCCCGAAATTATGTACCAAAAAAACTACGGCGGTCGTGTAACGTATACTTCCTACATGATTTGGAATTTATCCAAAGCTATGAGAGGAAGGATGTATTGAACCCTCAATAGCTTGAACTTTGCTCAGATGTCCTTAACGGTTGGAGCTCATTGTTTCATACGCAACTTTTGGAATATCTAACGCTCGAGGACACCTACTCGGAAGCATTTTCATCTATTGACTGTTGTCACGATTGGTTATGGAGACCAGTGGAGACCCGGATATCATTTGTAGATCTGGAGATCGAAACCAAGTTGACATCGGGGAGCTAGTACACGGGGCCGCCTTATGTACAGGTTTAGAATTCAAGAATATCTGGAAGCGACCAGGACGCTGTTTGGACCATCAATGCCCGTGCGCTCAAGCTGGCTTATATACCATGTACCAAAACAGGTATGGCAACAATCTGGTGTTGGTGTTGGTCTACTTCGCCATATGCTTTGCTAAATTTCGACATACTGAAAGTATTGCAGTTAAGTGGATAATCAAATACATCCAGTCTACAAGTAGGCTTCATTGAATCATCTTTCCAGAGAAATACGGAAGGCGACAGATAACCATCTCAGCTTTTGAACAGATGCGATAATGACCCATCCTATCGGTTAGGAGGTGATATCGGAAGTCGAGTACAAGCAGTACTGCAGTTATGGAATTCAGCATAATTGTTCGTAAGAAGGCGATTGCATTCGATGACTCACTTTACTATCAGGACCACTACCGGTCTCTACGGGCTCATCGCCATTGCTGTTGCCAGTGTACTTATCGCAAATCGTTTTGACGCTGGTGGCCTTGGTTGTACGGATTGTAGCGGTACTATACACAGTTCACGTCAGGGACGAAGAGAAATGGCGCTTGGATTTCCAACTTACTCTCCGTAGTTGCTGTAAAGATAGCGAAGCAGATGTAAGGAAACAATTCACAAAGATTAATAAATCTCCTTACGTGTTAATTCCAGCAAGAACAGATCCATCAACAGCCCATACATCGTTGATCTACCAAAAGAATGTGAGACGTGCTTGATATGGGAAATGATGTTCTTGACCTGGACATGACGGGCGTACTGCGTGCCGCAGTTTCCGCACTGGCAAATATTCGCAGTATCTCAGCTGCCGAAATCCGCACAATAGAGCGGGTGAGATACGTACGCTACGGTAGAGCTTACCAAAGTCCTCTACGTAGAACTGAAGAAAGAGATTCACTAATAGCATAATTGAAACAAAGTGATTTCATACGGAGTTGATAACCACCTAGAAAAAATGGTGAGCTTGAGTGATACTAGGTTCTGGCACTGACGTTACTTACTGTTCCACCGCCATTGTGCTGGACAACTAGAAGCAATATTTAAATACAGCCCTTGGAATATAATTATTAGCTTGTACTTACCCTTATCGTCGGCATGCTATTCCATCAAGAAGGTGAGACGATTTTTTAAAATGAATGTCTAGGCGGGGGTTGCCTACCTTTGCCTACGGGCGGTATTAGTTTCATGGAGTGACTGAAACCAAAGCATCACTCACACCACCATAATTAATATGAGAGGTCCCGCTTGTTTGTTTGATCGTAATAGCGTCTTCGCAAACGTCCTGTATTGAAGGACCCTTAACCAAAAAAAGGCTTTCAAATTTTGCGCGGCCTTCTCCTCACCTCAAAATAGACGTGGTCCAAAGTGCAAGAACCTATCAACGTAATATTAACCTCATCGGATGATAGAAATACCACGCAAGACGTAAACTTACCGAGGCAGTGAACGCCCTCAGCCTGGTTGGCACCAATGACAACACGGCTGAGAGTCGCACCCTCTTGAAGAAGAAAGACAGCATCGGAGTCACCACCCTCTGTTTGCCCATTGCAGGAACCAGAGCCTCGGTCGTACCTAGTGTATGCTTGTGGAGGAGTGAAGGTGGCTCCTGCAGCGATAGTAATCGGCTTGCTCAAAGAGCTCGTGGTCGGAGGTGTAGGGAATACATTGGTAGCTGTGCGGCGCTCCAATAGACTGCCATGGCATATCAACGCCTGTCATGTTGCCCAGATGTATAAAAAATACTTACGGCTCAGCGAGTGCGAGGGCACTGATAGAGGCGAGAACAAGGAATCGGGTGGACAGCATGCTGAGCGTTTGCGGATAGTGGGACCACACCCGGCCCATCCCCTTGCCTTTATATCGTTTTCAAGAACTACGAGAACTACAGCGAGTAGACGTGTCCAGGACCGGGCAAGGTACTCCGTCCGGACCGCCCATGTATCATGGCCGGAAAGCACTAGCAGAGCACCTGAATACCTGCCTGTGGAAGCCAACCCTGGGATGAAAGTCACTCGATCATTATGTTGCAGCGTAAATGGTGAGTGATCAGGGTATCAACCAACACAGACAACAGACCCGGGCCGCCCAAGAAACGATGTAACGATCACTATGTGCTCAATGACTGCGGTGTGCCTCGGACGTCGAGTTAAAGAATAATAATAGCTCAACAGGGACGAGAACACACCTTTGACCCTGATAGGAAACACCTTGGAAGAACCGCGGGTGGATTTGTCCAGCAGAAACCATACGAGCAGATGACCAGCCATGTTGACACTGACATTCAACAAAAACCGTTTCCGATGAGGGCGTAGAGTAGGATAGAGCCACCGCGCACAAGAGCAGCCGGCCCGCCTATGTTTTCAGGCCCATTCGGTAGCTGGGAGGTAACTTTTATTCGTTTGGTCAATTCATAACTTGAAGCAATCCTGTACTGGAAAACTTTAAGGGCAAGAAAACATGGGGAATGTACCATACACTGAAGTGCGTAACAGATAGAGCGAGATTCTAGCTCACCTATTCACTGTAAGTTCTGTAACGATGTTAGAGTAAACCAGTATATACACTGCAGCATTGAATCCATCCAAAAAAAGATAGAATATAAAAATAGTGCATATCGGATCAGAAGTATATTCGGAATAATTCTAGGGCTTGGCATGCTTGGAGTTGTTTACTAGTTGACTGTTTGAGCCAGGTTGGACCAGAGGCTACCGTAGTATTCAATAAAGACCTGTTGCCTTCCCATGTGGACGATTATGTATTATAAACATGGCGAGGGAACTTTTCATAAGGTTTAGAGTCACAAAATCGCCGCCTTTAACGTATGAGATACTGGGGCTATTTTTGGTATGGTAGCGTCCGAGTCCTGAGTCAAAATTAGATGAGAGAGCTGACCAGAGGATTGAAGTTGAAGTGTGCGCCTCTAAGCCTGCAGCGCATTGGCAGTCCAACTGAAGACCCCGCTAGTATAAAAAAACCACCTCCCCCCCTACCCACCCGGCCTCCGTGGATTTTGAAAGCTATCAATACATGAAGGTTAACTTGATGCATATCCTACTAGCTTTAGGGCCCAAGAATTTCATCTCTCAGTAGAATGAGCTCGAGCTCATCCCATTTCTCATCCTCTTCCCATCCAATTGTGGTGTCGAGCCGTAATTTTAAGACGGTTTTGACACTACCAAAGGATACCCCTTCCTTCTCTATCTTGTCAACTTCTGTATCGATTTTGTCAAGCCATTGTTTCGCGATATCCACTTGATTCGGTTCAAGTGTTGGTACTCTGAGTGCCCACAGGCAGCGATCTGTGCCGTGCGTTACATAACCTAATCGATAGTAGATATCAAAAAACATCTGATAATGAAGTATGATCAAGACCAGACCTTCTATACGGTTTTGCTCAGGTGTCCATTCAATCGTGTATCGGAGAACAGGGAAACCAGCCCCGTGTAATTCTTCAAAAAGAATTCGTATTGGCAAGTGTACTTGTCCACAGCTCAAAATGTCTCCATACAACTTCTGAGCTGCCACACTTCCTGCATCTTCTGGCAATTTCGGCCACCTCTTGACAAACTTTCGAGCGACATCGGCGGGTAGATATCGTTCGAGGTTTGGTACGATATCTCCAACCGAGGCTATCGGATGTGCTATTGAATACAGATACCATTCCTCCGAGAGGTCGCCGACTACAATGCTTTTCACTCCATGTACCAAGAGCCCTTTTGCTAGGCCACCAGAGCGCTGCCATTCCATTGGGTCAGGGAAGGGCCCGAACCAGTCGTCACTTAAACAGCCACGGAATGTACCGTGAGTGCCCAAAATGTCTGTCTCAATGACATGTGTTATCGTCGACCAGGGAACTTTCACGGGGTCCCGGAGAGTTTCCAGAATATCTGGAGCTGAGTGATTCAGGTTAAGCGCCTTACACAGGGCCTCGAATTGAGCTCGATATTCCTCTGGTGTCTTGGGATTGGTCCTGGTATCCGAAGAATATCAGACTAAATTGTCATATCTGGCAAGAGTTTACTCACAGAATGGAATTTGATTGTAGCACTGCAGAGTTAAATGGCGCTTTCTGGCCCACTGGCAACCGAGACGCGCGATGCAGCAATTGATGAACTGAATGAGCGCCTGAGCGACATTTATTGGTACCATGTTTCGACAATTGATAACTAAAGCCTACCTGCAGAAAGGCCAGTCACTCGTATATTCTCAGGATTTCCCCCAAAGTCAGCGATGTTAGCTTGAACCCACTCTAGTGCCAGCCACTGGTCTTTGAACCCATAGTTCCCTTTCAGGGTAGGTTTGTCGCTGGCTAAAAACCCAAATGCCGAGAGCCGATATCCGATATTGACCCAGACCTCCGAACGCTCAGCAGCAATGTACTGGGCTTGTGAGCCTAGAGAGTGAGGTGATCCGAATTGCAGGAATCTATCAAGAAGCGCATCGATGTCAGAGGGCTAAGGCTTCTGCAACAGGAAGTTTGATTTGGATACATACCCCCCATGTATGTAGATTTTAACAGGAAATTTCCCCTTTTCGGGGAAAGATGGAGGAGATACAATGTTCAAAAATAGGCTTGCGAACCCTTTAACGCTTTGTTTGAAACCAAAATTCAAAAGAATGGGACGAACGGATTCTCAGAAGGCTCCCCTAAGCCTACTTTGTCTTCGAAGGGTGTATCTAAGTGCGCTATCAGTCTTGTAAAATGACGCAGATACAATCATAGGTCACTTCGCGCTTGGCCGTCGTTCTTGGGCTGGACGCCATCTATATATAGGTGCCTGTCAGCAAAGTTTTCACTAGACGGTCGAGCATGAAGAACGTACATCTCGTCTCACTGATGTACTCCTTCTCCTCGTACACGAAATCATTCGGTAGCGCTACAGGATCCTCAAATCTTCTTGGGGGGAGCGCGTAAGGCACCTCTATGAATCCAAGATCAATTATCGCAAGTAGTGCGTTCAAACGAATTACTTACCAAGAAAGACTGCGGTACCAGTGGATGCGCGCCCACCGACCACCTTTCCAAATCGTGTGTTTACCACAACACGAGCAGAACTCTTTGAAAGTTCTTCGGGCAAGTGGGGGTTGGCCATGGCCGTTACACGTGAATAATTAATATGTGCTTGATGATGCAATCCTCAGTGTGTTTGTGCGGATTATGAGAGGACTACAGGCCTGCATGCCTCAGGTGACTTCATATATAGATTTATTAGGATTCATGGGAATATGGAGAGAAGGGCCGGCCCGTAGTGAGTCGACGATGGCGTCATGTGTAACGAAAGTAGGGAGGTGATATCATTGCTTTCGGGATTATTGATCGGTCAATCCAAGGTCAATCGGAGGTTATCAGATAAAGACCAGCAGAGTCCAAAAGTAAGCATAGAGGGAAGTATTTCGACCCCTCTCCAATGACCTGAGCTTAAACGCTCTCAACATAACCACGAGGCATATTAGCACCCTCCGATGGCTTAGTCTTCTTGCGGAACTCCGTTACCATGTCGATCATGGGAACCCAATGGACATTCTCATGGGTGTTCACCCATTCAATGAAACGCTCCTATGTACTCTTCGGTGCCGTAACTGATTTGCAAGAACCAGGGGGGCTACTCACGAGCATAAGAAGGACTTGCGGACGGCTAGTGGGCGCAGAAACATGCAATACTCATTAGTAAGGAAATGATATTGCAAACGGTGGGTGGTAAGTTCTCACCCGCTGACATCGGGGTGTATTGTGATTGGGAAGATGAACTCTTCTTCTTCCCTGTGCGTCATGTGTCAGTACTAAATGGAACGGGAGTACTGAGAACAGAAAAAATACCTATAGTAGTATGTGAACATATCCTTCCATATTTCCTCAAGATCTTTTGGGTTGACCTGTAAGTGAAGTGAGTAGGGATACATAGAGCTGGAGTGGCGGAATTACCCATCCATGGGAGTTAGGGCTGGATTTTATAAACCTGAAAACGAAGAATATAAGATAGAGAGAAAACCTATTTCCCGCACTTGAAGTAACGCACATCATAGGTGGGAGGTCGTCAAGGTACCTGTGACGAAACCCGAATCAGCAAAAAGGTAATTGAGAGACAGGATAATACCGGAGTACCAGTTAGCAGGGATGCAGACTAAGCCAGTTTCTTTACCGCGTTGCAGGGGCTTCATCCATGTTGAGGCTGGGGCTTTGTAGTCGATCTTTGTCCAAGTGTCAGCATCCCTTAGATAGTATGGTTGACAACTAGAGAGAATTGAGATCAATTCCTTGTGGTACGGAGATTTGCTCACTCATTAGCCATGTTAGAGTGGTCTGAAGTGGGGTGATGTTAAACCAGTCCCTCCTAGCATTCACAATGAGGGGACTCACCATATTCAATTCCTTTGTCCAATAGTAATTCCGTTCCTTCCTTACTTGTCTCCCACCACGGGGCAACACTTCCCTGCATCTAAATTAGCTCAAGCGGGACGGCAGATATTGTGGACTGACCTTAGGAGGTATTCCATTGTTGAACTTCGTTAGTAAGTCATAAGTATGATTAAGAATGTCCTTCTGCTGCTCTATACTGAGCGCAATAGGGTTCTAATGAATGAGTAAGGTTAGAACAGCCAATAGATTAATACGATGTACAATGTCACACCTCATGCGAATAGCCGTGTAGCCCACTGTAAAGGCCAGTAGCCGTTAGTGTAATGGGGGACATTACAGATCCTTATGTTACATCTCGTGTCCAGCATCGCGCGCAGCTTTCATTTGTTCAGGAAAAGTTTCGAGGCTGTGACCTACACTGTAGTATGGGAATGGTGAACAAACTGCTGCGATGAGAACAATACCAGGTATAAACCAAGTAGTCTTGATCTTATACTTGTTAAAAAGTTTCAGAAGTCGCATGGTTCCAACTTCGCCAGCAAACATGCCCTACTGAGGGTGTGAGACCACTCTCATGACGCTATTTGACGGTAAATACCCTCGAAATGTCGAGTGGGGAGTCCTCTCCGCCATAAGAACCCAACCTAACGCGCCCGGTTGAGAGAGAAATTCGTCGTATATACAAAATCCACCTTGCCATCCAGCTACGGCGTCAACATCAACACCAAACCCGATAAGAACGCGCTTTGCAGGCATGAAGGTGGTGGAGCAATGGTGGACGTCCAATCTCAAAGTTACGTTTGGCTCCATTTGGAGAGCGATCAAGCTTAGTCAGCTGTTCTAAAATTGGCAAGGTGTCGACACGTCGACGTTTTGGAAATTGCACACGCAGCATAACTCTCTCTCTCCGTAGCTGGCATCCCTGGCCTCTCACAAATAACTCTGCCAGGAGCACGTTTGTGCACGTCGACTATCGGCCATGCCTCTGGCTTATTCGCTCCCTACTAATCTATCTCCTTCTACCGTCGCCAATACCGCCTCTCTCGTCCGTATCGTTGCCCTCACGCTCATTTCTGGGGCTGCTATTGCTTCACGCTTGTTTGCTGTGATCAACTTTGAGAGTATCATCCACGAATTGTGCGTCATACCCTTCGTCTGTTATGTCCGTTTTAACTCAGTGGCCTTCTTTGATACAGTGACCCATGGTTCAACTAGTAAGTCTTGGCTTGGCATATCTGTTTATAGAGCTTGCGTTGAATTGTCGGTGCCAGTCGCGCGACGAAAGTTCTGGCGGCCAAAGGATTTTATGTGCGTAGTCAATATTGCTGCAACTTGGATACAACTCTGACACGGTGTGTTAGGAATTCTGGAACTGGTTTGATCCCACAGCATGGTACCCACTTGGTCGAGTCGTCGGTGGAACTGTCTACCCTGGTTTAATGGCAACTAGTGGTGTCATCTACAACCTCCTGCACGCCGTTAACCTCCCCGTCGATATCCGGAACATTTGCGTACTTCTTGCCCCTGGATTCAGCGCTCTGACAGCATGGGCAACATACCAGTAAGCCGTGTACTTCTTATCCTGGAGAGAACATGCCTCACATGGTACCTAGATTTACCAAAGAAATGAAGGACGCCAGTGCAGGCCTCCTCGCCGCCGCCTTCATTGGCATCGCACCCGGCTATATTTCCCGCTCCGTTGCGGGGTCCTACGACAATGAAGCCATCGCCATCTTCCTCCTCATGTTCACTTTCTTCTGCTGGATCAAGGCCCTCAAACAAGGCAGCGCCCTTTTCGGCACCATCGCCGCCGTGTTCTACTTCTACATGGTTGCTGCATGGGGTGGCTATGCCTTCATCACAAACATGATCCCTTTGCACGCTCTGGTTCTGATCCTTATGGGACGCTACAGCAGCCGCCTCTATGTGGCTTACTCATCGTGGTATGCTATCGGTACCCTTTCCAGTATGCAGGTGCCATTCGTGGGTTTCCAACCTGTAAAGACTAGCGAGCACATGGCCGCACTTGGTATGTTTCTTTTCGTCACAGTATTGTATGGCATTCATGATTTCTTGTAGGTGTTTTTGGGCTCCTTCAGATTGTAGCATTTGCAAACCTTGTGAGGTCACACGTGTCCTCCGACCAATTCAAACGCCTTCTTGTTGCTGGTGTTGTCTCCATTGGCCTCTTGGGTGCCAGCGCTTTTGTCGTTCTCACAATGAAAGGTTGGATCGCACCATGGACTGGTCGCTTCTACTCACTCTGGGACACTGGATATGCCAAAAAGTATGTTACTTGCCACTTCCCCCATATTTTCATACTAACATGTTACAGGTACATCCCTATTATCGCCTCCGTGTCTGAACATCAGCCTACTGCATGGCCATCCTTCTTCATGGACCTCCAGTTCATGATCTTCCTCTTCCCCGCTGGCGTCTTCCTTTGCTTCCGCGAGCTCCGTGACGAGCACATCTTCGTCATCATCTACGCAGGTGTTGCCAGCTACTTTGCTGGTGTCATGGTCCGCCTTATGCTCACTTTAACCCCTGTTGTCTGTGTCGCCTCCGCCGTCGCTGTGTCCACTCTCCTTGACACTTTTGTCGACCCTGTGGAACCCGATGTTAATCATGATGTCACCGATAGCGGTGCAGCTAGCACTAGTGTGCCTACTGCAGTCTCATCCGCCTCTGGGGTTAATGGAAGTACTCCACCAACACCAACGGCAGCCTCGATCTCGAAGAAGGCGAAGAAGGCTGCAGCCGCAGCTGAACCTACCTCTACTCTTGGTCAGGTATTTAGCTCGACTGTGTCAACTAGAAGGGATGGGTCGGCCAAGCCAAAAGGTATCTACGGCCTCGATACCCGTATCATGGTTGTCTTCAACACCATCTGCATGCTTGCGTTCTTCGTTTCGCATTGTACGTGGGTTACATCCAGCGCATACTCCAGTCCTTCCGTTGTCCTGGCTTCCCAGAATCAGGACGGCAGCCAACACATCATTGACGACTTCCGCGAGGCGTACTACTGGCTCAGGCAAAACACGCCCGAAGATGCGGTGGTTATGAGCTGGTGGGACTATGGGTATCAGATTGCTGGTATGGCCGACAGGCCCACATTGGTCGATAACAATACCTGGAATAACAGTAGGGTTCTTTCCAAAATTAATTTGGCCAAAGTTAATCTGACGTTTCCTCTCAGCCCATATTGCTACGGTTGGCAAGGCCATGTCCAGCTCCGAAGAGGTTGCCTACCCTATCCTCCGCAAACATGACGTCTCCTATGTCCTTGTCATCTTTGGCGGCCTCATCGGATATTCGGGCGATGACATCAACAAATTCCTCTGGATGATTCGTATTGCACAGGGTGTCTGGCCAGATGAAGTCCAGGAGCCCAATTATTTCACCCCCCAAGGTGAGTATCGCGTAGACGAAAACGCTTCCCCAGCCATGAAGAACAGTTTAATGTACAAGATGTCCTATTATCGGTGAGTGGCTAGCCCTTTATTACGAGGTACAAATCGTAAATCTATGTCACGTAGCTTCTCCGAGCTGTTTGGTGGAGGTCAAGCCACGGACCGAGTCCGCAACCAACATATGCCCAAGGTTGGCCCAACGCTTGATTATCTCGATGAGGCGTATACTTCGGAGAACTGGATTGTGAGTCCATCGTTACCCCCGCCTCACCACACCTAGCCTCGTGGTTGAGCTATGTGGCGTTTCTAACACACTCTTCCGAAACCTAGGTCCGTATCTATGAAGTGAAAAAGGAGGACCCGCTAGGAAGAGATCTAAAAAGTGCGAACGCGTTCGCGCAGGGCAAAAAGAGGAAGCGCAGTAAGCCGGCATCAAAGCGTCGGGCAATTGTTTAGACTCGAGTTGCTTACAGTGACTATTGCTATTGTATGTACAGAATTCGAAATAGATAATCAGAAATCTTGCTTGCACCAGGATGGTACATAGTTCTTTCTCATAAGAGGTCTAGGGCTTACAGGAGCACTTTTGCGCCTTTTCGAAGGCGCAGAGGACAAGAAAAAAAAGGCAAAACTCGCCTTTGAAAAGTATATGGACTGGGCTTGTTATGGACACCTGCGCTTTTCCGCCTAGGTGTCTTTCTGAACTTTTTAGTCTTGCATAAGATGCGAAAGACGGCCCAAAAGTCCCCGTAGTCCTCGTGATGGGCTTCAGAAAAATAATGTCATAAGCTTGGATACTGTTTACGACATTAGGCATTCAGAATTTAATGTGAACTGCCATGATGTATAGGAGGAATCCCACCACCACAATGGTCATCAATCATCAGATGTAACTCTCAAGAAACCCTGCTGACAACTTTTCCTTCGTGAGACCGAGGCGATTGACTTCAGAACTGCTGCCAAGTTCTCCTCACACCTGTCCTGTATATGCTTCTACCTCAGAAACCTGGGACAAATTGATGTGCATTCTGGAAGAGGTTTGAAGCGGTTGGCTGCTTTGGGTGGTGATGGGATTGGGGCGGCGGCGGTACCGCAATTGTAATCCTTCCGCATTCTCTCGAAGTATAGAAACTTCGGTGGAGGTGGGGAATAACCCGCGCTGAACTAATATTTTAGTCGAGTCAAAGTGGGTCGACGTCGATGGGCTGGGGGGAGCCCCAGTAAAGGATTAATGGCATGTTGGTATATTCAAGTGCTGAGACGAGGGCAGGCTCAAAGCTGCTCAAATGCTTTGATATTAATGAAGCCTCTGAGCCTCTCGATGCTCTCGTCACCGACAGGAGAGGCTTCTAATGCTGCTAGCCATTGCGGATGAATACTGTTTTTGTTCATAACTTCTTGGCGCCAATCAATAGTAGAGCCTCTTGATTCTTCAGCTTGAAGGGAAAAAAAAAAGCGACAGCAGCGAGTAAGTAAAGGCAGGATGGCGTTCCTGAAACGTATTAGCACTATCTGCATATAACAAGACTTGAGTGATCGTTTGTAGCCGTACCAATTTGGCATGGGCCAGAAGGGAAATGTCTTGTATAGAGAACCATTGTGGACGTGAAATGGAGGACCATTTGGAGGTTGCGTTCAAGGGTTGTCCATTCTACTCCAATCAGGTCGGCATCCAAGGTCCACTCTACAGGGGTATGACAGGAAACCTCATGTCCTACCAAATACCAGAATGATGAGATGGTGTGTACTTCGGAATGAGTAGTAAGAGTGGAAAATCGAGGTCCGCCCACAACATCCTGAAAGGGGGCAGGATGGTTGTTTTTGGTATGACTATCACGGAGCCTGTAGATTTCAGAGGGATGGGTGGGGATTGACTATATGGTGTTTAATCATCAAATACCACACATTCAGCGATCAGCCAGAAGGGTGTTTAGATGAGTGCTAAATTGTTGACTTTGCAACGGAGCACCGAATCATAATAATAATCTTACCAAAGGCCTTTGCTTCTGTTGGCCTGTTGGTCTAGTAGCATGATACCTCCTTCGGGATTTCTGATTCTGGGAACTAGGTTCTTATCAATGGAGGTGGTCCTGGGTTCAATTCCCAGACAGGCCCTTAATTTTTGCCACCGTACTAATACTATGACTACATCCAACCATTTCCCCAATCTGACTATGGGTTTCCAACATTTCGTTCAATAGTCGATGATGTGCAATGTACTGCTGCTTGTTACATCGGGACCAAATCTCAGACCCTGGCGTTCAGGGGTTGGTCCATGCAGGAAACCTACTACTACTTCTACTACGGCAACGGTTATTTCCAACGACCTTCATCCACGGCATGGCATTCAGCCTATATTGCCGGATTTCACGTCAGTTCAGTGGCATAGTCTGTATCGCATCGTGTTGCTGATGGAGTGTCAGTGGTGGCAATTTCTAGCCCTTGGTTAACTTTCACAGCGCCTCTTAGCTAGTATCGTTCCAAGAAAGACAAGGCCGAAACAACGAAATGACCATATGGATAAAGTATCTGTAAAATTTGGCAAATCAATTTGAAGATTCCGTGGAAAGAGTCTGCATTGCTCCTAGAATATCGATATGTTAAAATAGATTACAGCTGAAAGGTTAGTAACATTTGTGCTGTTGGGATGCCTGATAGATGGCCCTATGCTGCCGGACGATATCCAATGCAAAAGCCAATAGTTGGCTACTTGGTTCATCATTCATCTCTCAATGATCACATGGGAAAGTTTACCATTGGCTGTATTTCGAGTTTGACTGTCCTCCAGCTTTTAAAATTCATTCGCTCTGCAGGGGAAAGCCTGTCCAGGCGTATGCGTCGATATGTGCAAGCTGGAGTTTGTAGCTTGGGGAAAAAACAGTGGCAATGTTGCTGCAAACTGATAAGGATTGGGGAGTGGGGAAGTGCAAAGGTTAAGGAACCGGATCCTACGCGACTCAAGATGACCAGTGTCGGCAAAGTGTGGGAGCCGTGAGGTATCAACACGCATCATCACATTTTCGAGGCTCCTACAAGCGGCTGTGAAGTCGAGGAAGCCTCTGAACGTAATGGAAGGGGTGTTGTCCCCCGAATTATCCGTTAGGCAGAATTGCTCGAGATGGGGCCAAGCAGTCGGTATTGTCATCAGGTCAATATCACTCAGTTTAACCGATGTGTTGACGTTGATATTAAGACAATAAATCTTGGGAAAACGAAGTAGGGAAGTGAGCGAGGAGATCGTGAAAGTAGGGCGGACGATTGGCGTGTCGTCGCCGTCATAACCATCACCCAAAAATGGGAGAAGATTCAACGTCTTTAGATCAGGGGTATGAAGGGCTTTGAAAAACGGATCCAACTCCCAATCACCACCTTTTGCACTTTGGGAAATTGTGGAATTCAAGCTGTGCAAGGCCTCTACTTGCGAAGAGGGCCGTGCAGCCTAACAAGTAATCCGTGTCGATCGTCAAATCTTTAAGCTGAAGGAATTCGCCTGGCGACGGGGGCAAGACAGCAAACTGTTTCAGTTTGCGACCACGTATCCCAATTGCAAGTGTGGTAAGGTTTGGCATCCTGGCAATGTGGGATAGAACATGGTCGTCGATATTAAACCAAAGTAAACTGAGGTCATGCAGGTGATTGAAGTTACGGTGCAACTCCAAAATCGCGTTCGGGGAGCCAAATTTCCTTGCTGGGTACCGTTCTTTGCCGAAGGCGAAAGTACAGAGACTAGCAGAAAATGGCTTCAGTACGGCGGCCACATTTTCCCATTGTGTAGTATCGACATCTGAGCCCAAGTCGGTATTGATTTGAACAGTACGCAAGGAACGGTTCGCGACCAAGCGAGGGTATATTGCTTGGCCGCTAAAATCTTCTAGCATCAAGAACGAATGTTTGAGTCTTGGGAGCAGAGTCCCATACTTTGTTTGAAGGGATAGGAGAGCGGTGAAGACCATAGGATCTATCGAATCATTCGCGGGCCAGGATTGAGGATTGAGATATTTAGTACGCGATGAATAAAAGAGTATTTTTTAAAATCCGCGTGGCAGAGCCTCCTTTTCAAAGCCTGAGTCGCATAATAAATGTTTTTTTTATCAACAGTCAGAGTCAGCATGATAGACATACCACTCTACGTCTCGTCTTGTTTATCGCGTCATTAGAGAGAGTCCGGATAAGAAAAAACAGGGAAGGCTGGGAGCGCCATAGAACGTCGAGCGCTGGGTTGAAAAATGTGCGACAAGTCCTGACAAGACGACCAAGGCTGGCGTTATTTGCGGCGTTGAAACGACCATCAACCTCAAAGAAGTGTGAGAATATGTTGTTGAGGACTTCTTGAATCCGCAGGCATCTGTGCATAAGCTAATTAGTCAAGAATATGTAACGACTGTGCTAATGTGGAAGAAAGTTTGGACAGGATTTTTTATTGTGGTTGTGTGATGTCTCAACAGGGCCAGGCCTAATAATAGGGAGCCAAGTCTTCAACTATTTCTACAGTGGGTATAGATGCAATAGCAATAAATTATAACTCAAGGAACAGCGTAGCATGGATGGTTGCTGTCAGGTCAAATCATCCTCTGTTTGATGTATCTAATCCAGCGACTTATGAGATGGTCATAGGGATATGAATGCGAAAAACCTACTAAGCGCGCAAGTCTTGTCCATTCAGTGAGAGAACGAACATATTCATCTCTACTTTCGTCAACTGGGTGATCGGCATGCCAGAGAATAAAAGATGAGAATTGAGATGAGATAGATAAAGTCCGGGTTGCCTCATCATCTAGTAGTAGCCCACCGCCGTCTGCCTTGTCCGCGTCCACGACCATGCTTATATCTTGCTCTTCGTCTGCCTCCTCCTGGTAGGTTTTGCTACGCGTTATGCGCCTCTTAGATAGGCTCTCCTTTCCTTTGCCAACTATATTAGCATTTCTACTGTTACTCTTGCCCAACTGCCCTCGTTCCTTCTCCTCGCCTGGGTTAGCTGTATTTAAAACCACGCCGACATAGCCTGGTGGAAGGGCCACTTTTAAGCCTTGTATTGTTCTGCCACGAAATGATGATATGAAACGCGTCGTGGCATCAGTGACGCGTCCAATGAGTGTAGGTGGGGGCACCTCCGTGGATTCTGTGGATGGAGTCGTGTCGGATACCGGATTCTCTTCAGTAGACACTGACATGGAATCCGTTGTACTGGATAAGCCAGCATCATTTGAAGTCGTGATGGATGGGGGGTCATTGGTCTGGTCCTCTGGTGGAGGAGGCGCGCCCACAGTCTCTTTGGCAGCGTTGACGCGTAAATACGTGGATATCGGTGCTAAACCGGAATAATCAATATGAAATGGCATTAGGTACGGTGAACATGTCTTCAAGCTGTCCAGGTTGCTGGTAGATTCAAGGACGAGAGTGGTCGGTGGTGCCATGCTTATTGTAAGCCCGAGTCCCGATCGGGAACACGAAAATCATTTGTTGTGGGTGTCTATTTGTCCTACTACCTAATAAGTGCTCGAACCAAATATAGGTAAACCGTCATTCAGATTTGCCGTGCAGTTGCCGACGCTTGACGCGGTCTCCAAAACTCCTTTACGGCTCACTGCCGCCCTTCTCAACCAACTTTTCCGCAGTCGCTCTAGTCCAAATTACTGGATAAAATGGATCAAGACCTAATAAAACTCGTCAACAAGCTTCAGGATACGTTCAGCAATTTAGGTTTGTTAAAATTCTTCTCCATTGTGGCTTTCAGGCTGAACTCGATTGTGCAGGAGGGGAGCTGGACATGCCCCAGCTGGTTGTTGTATGTTCAACAGTCTTTTATACTTTGAGTGTCCATAAAGTCTTACAATGCGGTTTAGGTCGGCAGTCAATCGGCGGGAAAATCGAGTGTCCTGGAAACGTTCGTACTGCCCTAGTTACTCAACAAAGCCCGTGTGCTAATATGCCTCTGATACGATTTCTTAGCATTGTGGGACGCGACTTCTTACCCAGAGGTCAAGGAATTGTCACACGACGGCCACTCGTACTCCAACTCATTCACACACCTATTCCAACTGAACCCTCAATAAATGCATTGCCATATACTGAATGGGCTCAGTTCCTTCATATCGACAAGCGATTTACGGACTTCAATGAGATACGTAAAGAGATAGAGCAGGAGACATTTCGAGTCGCGGGCCAGAATAAAGGTGTGAGCAAATTGCCGATATCGCTTAGGATTTATAGTCCAGACGTTCTGGACTTGACGTTGGTTGATCTCCCTGGGTTAACCAAAGTACGCCTACCGGTTATCTGCTCTTCGAGACTACGCTAATCACTAGCATCAGATCCCTGTTGGCGACCAGCCAAGTGATATTGAACGACAAATTCGCAACTTAATCCTCGATTACATTTCAAAGCCCAACAGGTACGCCTTTCATTACACTGTCGCTTCCAGTTATAACAATACTTATTTCTTTTGCTACCAGCGTCATCCTATCCGTGTCGCCTGCCAATGTCGACCTCGCGAACTCGGAATCACTCAAACTCGCACGTCAAGTTGACCCACAAGGTCGACGAACCATTGGTGTTCTCACGAAACTCGATCTTATGGACGCCGGCACTAATGCATTGGATATTCTCACTGGTCGCGTTTATCCACTCAAACTTGGCTTTATCGGCATCGTCAATCGGAGCCAGCAAGACATCAACTCCGAGAAAAGCATGAAGGATGCTCTTGATAGTGAGAGTGAATTCTTCAGAAATCATCCTGCATACCGGAATATCGCACACAAGAACGGAACAAAGTACCTGGCGAAGACTCTCAATCAGGTGTGTGTGTAACAGGCAACGCAAGACAGATTCTTGACGCACTAGCCTTATAGGTCCTAATGAACCATATTCGCGATAAACTCCCAGATATGAAAGCCCGCCTCAACACGCTGATGGGCCAAGCCCAACAGGAACTTAACTCCTTTGGTGATTCAGCTGTCTTTGGTGACAAGAATCAGGTATGACCTTATGACAACCATGCAACATTACCTCTTATTCTGTATATAGCAAGGTTCATTAATTCTTCGCCTCATGACCCAATTCGCTCGAGACTTCGTGTCCTCAATCGAAGGCACAAAAGTCGATATCTCCACAAAGGAACTTTCTGGCGGCGCACGGATATACTACATCTTCAATGATGTCTTCGGCCAAGCCCTTGCTTCGATAGACGCAACCCATAACCTTGAGAACCAAGACATTCGAACGGCCATCCGCAATTCAACAGGCCCACGGCCGAGTCTCTTCGTACCCGAAATTGCCTTTGACCTGTTAGTGAAACCCCAAATAAAACTTTTGGAAGCACCGAGTCTAAGATGTGTTGAGCTTGTGTATGAGGAGTTGGTGAAGATTTGCCACAACTGCACGAGTTCGGTGAGCGAGTGATGCATACTGTCAGTGCTGGCCTTGGCATTGAACTTTTATATCTATCATAGGAGCTTCAAAGATTCCCCAGCCTGCATGCCCAGTTGATCGAAGTCGTCTCAGAATTGCTTCGAGAGCGATTGGGCCCCACATCTGAGTATGCCCAAAGCTTGATCGAGATACAAGCGGCATACATCAATACAAATCATCCTGCGTTCATTTCGGGCTCTGCACTCGCAGCACAGCAAGCCAACACTCCTCAACGACCGCCCGCCCCTCCACGAGTAAGTTGGCTGCAGAACATCGTGAACGGGCTGAACCTGACATGCTTACGTTTAGCCATCTTCTACGGAACCAATTAACAGCAACGGCCTTTCTCCTGAGGACGAGGACGAAACTTCCTCTGAAGACAGTATTTTCCCGCCACGCGATGGACGGTCTGTTTCATCGACTGTTCACGACCGTTCGCGTTCCTCCATCTCCGCTAGTACAACAACCCCCGCCATGGCCATCGGCATGGGCACCGTTGCCAAGAGGCCGTCATCACACAATCGCCACCAGAGCCAAAAGCAGCGCGACACTCACCAACCACATTCCAATTTCGTTGGACCCGTCCCCAATGGCAATGGTTCATCTCCGCCCACTGCTCGTGAGACGTTCCTCAACTATTTCTTTGGTCAGAACGGGCCAGGACCAATCGCCGGATCGAGTGTTGAGCGGAGCCAAGATGCATTCCATAATGTTGGCCAGTCAGCGATTGTGCCTGTGGGCAAGGATGTTTCTGGAACAGAAACGGCACTGTCATCAGGGCTTATGGCGGGGAAACGCGGAATAGACGGGAATAATGCGGCGTATGATATGAAGAGCCTAGGGAAGCACATCGAGGCTGTAATTTCCTCTTCATTTGTAGAATTTACCATGTTCTGATTGTTCTCTCGCAGATTTCATCGGACGGTCATCACTTGACGCTACGAGAGGAGATGGAGACACAGCTCATCCGGTCGCTCATCGCATCGTATTTCGGCATCGTGCGCCAGAGCATTCAAGATCTCATTCCAAAAGCAATCATGCATCTCCTTGTCAACCACACCTCACAACATGTACAAAACCGATTAGTTTCATCGCTGTATAACCCCGACCTGTTCGCGGATATGCTTAACGAGGATGAGGCACTCGTCGCGGAGCGGGCTCGCGTGAAGGCCTTGTTGGACGCGTACAAAGACGCGTTTAAGATCCTGTCGGACGTTAATCTGAAGTCAACATAGAATTTAGAGGTGTGGTGGAGTTATATCATATAGATTACGATTACGCCTGGGCTTTGGTTACCCTACATAGTAGCAGTGCATCTGCGTCACGACTCTGACATTTGAAATCGAATAATATACACGATAATGGCATAGCTAAAGACCAGGATAGATAACCTGGTGGAGCTCGAACGTTCCACGAGCTGGATCAACAGACTTTGGACCATTGTCAGTGTTACGTTATCATCAATCTCTTCTCCTCGAACTCTGATGTCTCGGCGTGACTCAAGCCCATCCATTAGCTTTTGGTGCCTACCAGCGTTCACTACCCACTTACCGTAATAAGAAAAGATATGTATTGCTTGGATTTCTGGGCGCCAATCCTTTCACAAGGTTCCTCGCAGTGGCTGCATCACAAAGTTAGGGACAAAACTTCAAGGGTTTCAGGGTTTTCTGCCGTGGCCCGACTGGTTCTTGAAATCCATCCATTCTATCCTATCTTACCTTACAATGTTGCTTGCCTCTAAGGCGTTGTACCTGTACCCACTGACTTCAACGTCGTTCACGTTGACATACACCCACAAGCATCCCCTGCAGTTTATCGCGACGCGTTATGTTGATTCAACTTCGAATTCAAAAATAACTAGCGCGTCTTGTACTCTTGTCTTGATTCCTGGGATATCCCTCTGCGAGTCTAATCATTAATACGAGTGCTCAGTGCTGACAGCCCCGAAGGCCAGGAAACATGGATTCCAGTAATCAAGCAGTTGTATCGCCTCAACGGCTTGAAGAGAGAAAATATCACAGCTATCAACTCTGCGTGGGTCGTGGAACGTCCGAATCATGGTAATGCGGGGTTACTGAACGCTAAAATATTAGCAGAACACTATCGTCATAGATGTACGTGTATACTCCCAACTTCTTCAATTAAACGCTCAGGCCTATCCATAGTTCCAACTTTAGAGTATGCAGCAGCAATTCGCACCTTTCTAGCTTCAAATATTCTTTCAAAGGAGGAACGTTCACACCTTATTGGTATTGGCCATTCGGGTGGAGGAGGTGCATTGTATGTATTCACATCGATGATATAATTTATGCCACCCAGAGTGACTGGCTTTGAAGGATCCAAGCGCTGGAACCTGCCAAGTTTGATTTTCCCTTGAGTCGTCTGATCCTAGTAGCAACCCCGCTCTGTGACCGCTCCTCTTGGCCCCATTTCCTGCTGCTAAACAATATCGTGCGTCGCTCAAATGCACGCCGAAGGACAACGTGGACTTCAAAAGAAGAAGTTATGCACTGGTTCAAAACCCATCCTCCTTGGTCTGACTTCCATTTAGATGTATTGCACATTATTTTCGTAAGTTGAAGCAAGCTTTTATTCCTACCATTTATTCTCCATTGGGCGCTACATTTTGAATCCCTCTTTCACTATCTATAAGTTTGTTAATATTCACTCCAGGAAACGTACTTTGTACCCGATGCACAGAACCCTGGTAGTATTACTACCAAAACTACCGTCGAACAAGAGACGGCTGCTTTTATGGACGATGGGAGCCACCTCGACGCTTTTCTATACTTACGCACAATCCTACATCTTTTACCGACCCATCTCATTCAAGGCTCTGTAAAAGATATATGGTACATTTTTTGGACCTCTCAACAAGACCATGTTATGCTCAGACATCCCTTCACAGGCCATCGACCATGTATGCCGAGATCCAGCAGAATGTTGAAAAGGAACGGCATAGTTTGGCCTCAGTCACTACGATTAAGGGCGTTGGCCATTATGTGAGCTCTTTGCTCAGGGCCTCGTAAACAGCGTCATATCTAACTAGCAGCAATACCCTTAGATACCAGTGACGAAACCAAATGAGCTTGCACAAGAAATTTTTAGCATTCTTTATGGACAGTCTTCCTCGTCGCAGAGTGTCCGAACTAGACTTTAGTGCGACATTTTCAACCTTACCAGCATAGAGCCCAATTCGAATCTGACCAGGTTCCCATTTGACACGATCACCTTGTCAGACATTCGCCTGCGTTCTCGATGTCGTTATCTCATTCACAGCCGAGGTTTACAGGAGTACTGGTGGTTGATGAACAGCACAACGAACGGCTTATAATTTGGTCTTAACTCAATATACTTTGTAACAGAGTAATGAAGAATAAAAAATGTAAAAAGTAGAGTTGGGGAGCACGCCCATAAACCAAATGTCATTCTCGTCTAATGTATGTATCATATCGAAGCGTAAGTCATAATGTTATACAGGCGTGATGATAACCCAGCTACGCAAAACAACCACAAAGCAACCAGCAAGAGGGAACGGGAAAAAGTGGCACAGGGCAAGATCAGATGAGATTTGCAGTATTCCCAAGGACTGTGAGAGGTTGGGACCGGCCGCACCTTCATTTGTGCGAGGATATGATAAAAACCCAGGCAGTTGTTGCGCTTATTGGGAGGCATCCTCATCTGCAGCGGGAGCGGTGGGAGCGGCGGTGGATTGGTTCTTAACGGCAACCCACTTCTCTTTCTTCCCTTCTTCCACCTCGCCTGCCCTTATATCATCCGCCTTGTCGCTTTCCTCCTCAGAGGTGACGCTCTCTTCAGTGTCAGCGTCATCAGCAGTGCTTTCCTCCTCAGAGGTTGACTCGGACTCAGTAGACTCAGTAGCGGTGGCCTCCGCTTCGACTACTTGGGAGGATTCAGTAGAAGTTGAATCTGGGGTAGGAGTGGGGGTGGTGCTCTGCACCGCCTCCTTCTCTGCTGCCTCTTTGGCAAGCTGTATCTTAGCTTTGGCACGAGCTTCTTTGCGCTCAAGTCGCTGAAAGAATAAAATAAGCGCGGACTTCAAAAATAGTTGGCGTGGGAACCTACCTCTTTCTCCTCCTTCTCCGCTTTCTTCGTAATGGACATCAACTAATCGAAAAGCAAATGATCAAAATGGATGAAAATACCTCTTTTGCTTCCTTTTCTTCTTTCTATGTTAGAAACAACATTCATCAGTTTCTAGTGTACAAAGCGATGGTGATGACTTGCCTCTTTTTTCTCCTTTTCTTCCGCTTCCTTCTTCTCCTTGGCTTCACGCTACCCAGAAAAGGAAAATCAGAACAAAAGAAGTTAAAGTGAAACAGAACAAAGACGGAACCTCAGCCTTTTCCTTCTTCAGTTTCTCACGAGTCTCGCGTTCCTGAATGATCCACTCATCCACCTCGTCAACACACTCACGAGGCCGAGTCTTGTTCTTAAGGAGGTAACCTTGAAGACTTGCAACCTGACGAGAGTGTCAACAGAGGTAATCAGAGCGGAAAGGCACAACTCACGCTTAGCTCATCTTCAGGAATAGCCTCTGCAAAGCGTTTAGCAAGGACGGAAATTTCTTCTTCAGTTAACAATGGAATCGCATGCGCGGGTGCCTTGCGCTTGGGCACAGGGAGGTTCTTTTGAGAAGCGTCTACGGACTCAGCTGTGAACCCTACCGCCGCCGCATTGACAGGCTTGGAAGGGAAGAAGCACTTGAAAATCCCCTCGGCCTGCCACTTGGTTGCGTGTGTGAAATTTACCCATACATCCATGCGGCCTGGTCGGGACAGCGCAGGATCAAGACGCTCAATATGGTTTGTCGTAGCAAATAAAAGGCTATGCACGTCATAGTAGTAAGATGTAATCAATGAAATATCAATAAAAGTAAACAGGAGAGACTTACCGGCCTTCTGCGGCAGCTACTCCATCAAGACTATTTAGTAAACCACTCAAACTCAAGGTAGATCCATCAGACTCAGTAGTAGTAGTCGATGTAGTTGATGTAGTAGTGGGCGTTCCGGTGGATTTGGAATCACGGCTTACTGAACGCGTAAAAGCGGCGTCCAAGTCTTCCAAAAGCAGAATACATCTGAGCGACAAATTCTATCAAAGAGATGCAGCAAGTTAAGAGTTATCCGACAAACCTAGATGGTACATGGCCCATTAATGTGGTTAAAGTGTTATCGCTCATTCTAAAGAGATGATCAACATTAACATAGTACACCGGAAAATATGAAATTAATATACCCCTTGGACGATAAAGAAACGACATAGATGTCAAGTCCCAATTCGCCAGCTAATGAATGAATGAGAGAAGTCTTGCCGCTGCATAAATGTCAGATGCGGGGATTGTGCGGAGAAAGCGTTGTGACAGACCTCCCAGGCACACCATGTAGTAAATATCCTCGCCGGAAAGGAATACCTTGATAAACAGTCAGGCCGACCACTAGGACCCGGCGAACCTTAGTTCACGTACCTCGCTCTGCGTACCTAATTATGAATGTAAGTAGATGAAGCAAGACTCAGATCAAATATAACCAACCATTCTTCTGAGCAAAGGAAGTCTTTGCAATCTGCCAGGAGCATATCCTTGACACCAGGCTGCAGCACAATGGAGCTCATTGGCCGTTTCTGCCTCGCCCCATTCCAACGCCAACAGCCGTAAGTGCTAAAGACGTTATAAATAAGATTGGGCCATATGTGATCAGCGCATTAGTACTTACGTATCGGCAAGGAAAATATGGACACGATGCTCGGCATCTTTCTCATATTCACGCTTAGCTTCGAGAACCAGCTTTTTCAAGATGTCATTGTTGCGTGCAACGACGCTGGGAAAAGTTAGGCTAATCCTCCTAACACCGATGATAATGGATTCGTACCTAATCTTAAGAGCCGACCCATGGCCGTAATCGGGGTAGCGTTTGGTGCGCGTAATCTACCGGCATATTGTCAGCAAGCGGACCGGACGACACGTATGACGGGTCTCTCACTCTGAGCCAGTGCCCGCGGTAATAAATGGTGTGAGTCGTGTCTAATGGCATCATAAGGATGTGTCAAGGAAATATGAAGTATTGTAACACACCAAGACTTGGCATGAATGCAACTTTGCGCTTTCGCCGCCCATGAACCAGGCCGTCGTCTACCTCCTCCTCCTCCTCTTCCTCTAAATCCCCTGTAGTAGTCTGAGTGAGACCGTTGCGACCCGCTGAGCGTGTAGTGATTTCAAACTCCCTGCTACGACCCCAAGCAGGTTGCTATGACACACAAGCGTCAGTGCCGCCGGGGAAATTTTTCAATCCTCAATTACCTTAGCGAGCCAGTGCATCAACCTGAAGCGTATTGGTGAGTATGAAGGCAAAAGCTCGTATACACCTAATCTCACCAATCATAGGGATAATCCTCTTGACTGAAATGTGCGGTGAGAAAGAAGGCTGAAATGGGGTTTTAACGTGTGAGCTTTGGAATGCCACTAAGGAATGAAATGGGTACCAACAGTCAACAAAGCCATTCCAAGCCGAAACGGAGGCCCGACGAGCGGTCTCCACAGTGCCGCCAATGACAACCAATTTCTAAGTGGCAATGAGTCAACGAGCTGTGAGAATGCAGTGGACGAAGAGACTGACCAGAGTGTCTTGAAGAGCTCCTGTATTCATGCCAAGGGGAGATAGGATATTCTTTAAGGCATCCATGGCAGGCAGAGCGGGAGGGGAAGGGGCAATGCGAAAGGAAAGGAAACGGTGGCATCTTACGCGTTGTTCTTATATGGTTTTGATATGATGCCTCGTGTTCGGAAGGGGTAGTGTCTTTGTTGGAAGGGTTTCCGCGGGTCCTAGTTAGTGTAAATCCGATGAGAATATTGGAATATCAATCTGACCCATACGATCAGACTAAGTGAGTATAGATCAGTCATTAACGTCACTAGCGCTTAAGTTTGCGCCCTCCGTTCGGTAGCGCAGAATGAATACAGCCTGACTCGCCTGCTCAGCTTCTGTATACCCAAGCCATGGTTTCATAGGCGCCGCTGCAGTCACACAACCGGCAAACACCCTCTACGGGTTTACGTTTCGCCCACATTCATACGAATGAACCTGAAATTTGCCTGAAGTAGGAGCCGCCAAAGGGACCCTGATTCTTGACGTGATTGTAACTAAAGCTGGAATCAATCCTAAAGAAATTTTGTTGAAGAAAGGACGGCCTACATACATATGTAAGATATCTGTCCTTCCATGTTACACAAGACACAGAAGAGCCGTGCTAGTCGTTCGGTGCTTAATTCACAGATCGATGAGCCTGAGGGATGTGACCAACAATTATCTCCGAGCTCATCAATTCTTGATTGACACTAATCTTTCGCCGAAACGAGATGACCATTTGCATACAAACCATTATTGACCCCATTATTCACAACCACTGCCGCCTTCGTTTCTTCAGTTCCACCTCTATGGCCTCCAGATATCAGTCTCAGCACCACTTCATGGTCCCAGAATTGAATCAAAGGGGAACTGGGATAGGCTCCTGTCAATTCTTATCCCATGGGAACAACCGTCGATGTGGGGATGACAATCTCTTGGGGCAATTACAAGTAGTACGCCCATACTGATGTCATCACTTGTACTTAGAAGTCCGTTCATCTCCTAGACGTCAAAAGAGCAACGTGTACGACTTTTACCAGTGGGACTGACGATGTTCGGCCGACTTAGACAACGAGCTATACATTGTTGACCATCTGCTCATCACGATCCACATGGCACCAAGAGGGCGTGTCCAGCATTGAGGTCGATATAATCTTAACTGGGCTTGATACTGCTTGATAGATGTGTCCTCTCGACCCGTCGGACCAGGATTTGTACAACCATGGGGTTACTGCCAGCACATGTCATGGATTGTGGATTGATTGTTGCCTGACTTGCCTCTGCGTTAACGTTCTCGTTTACAGATAATATGAAATTCCCCTAAAAACAGATAAAATCATGCAAGGCTACGCATGTGTAACATCGGTGTGTACAGTACTATCAAAATTGTGTCTTGACAGATCTTCCCAATAATAGAAAGTTAAACTGTGGCGCAGCCAATGGGCGAGGAACCTCGCAGTCACATAACACAGCCATACGCAGTCTCCGAAGTCGAACCCGGTTAAGGGATATACCCAGGAGGAGCAAGATGAAGGAGAGTGGGCTTCCAATCTCATTAGATGGACTTCTAGGTCCGAGCACTCCGGGTTAGATGTGTCCTGACTTCCATCTACGTGTTCAGCGATTATATACTTCTCTTCTCAATTGGGTGCTTTGATCCAAGTTCTATAGCTTCACGAGGCTCCCAGACTCGCATGGTACACATCGGAGCCGACTGAAATTTGCGACCCCTTCCTTCCTTTCTTCGCAATGAGAGACAGCATTATGTAGGGTTCTGGTGACATTCAGACGGAACGGCGATACGGTAATCTTGGGCAGTCAAGCGATTGGGGTCCAAATGTTTTTCCTTATTCTGCATTTGGCTATGTTTATGCTTCCAAGATCTAGTAGTGATCAGAGAGACGCTGGGCTTGAACTTCGAAAACTTTAGTGCTCGTCACTTCCGTGACCACGTAGATCCAGCATGGAAGACGGACGAAATCAGATCCAGTGGAGACACACCTACGTGTGAGTATGGGTGTAGAACGGGGGTTAGAAGCATGGCCTTGCTACTCCGCCCACTGCAATCGGGACTTTGTCGATTGTATTAGCAATTTAGCACCGGTGAGTGTGGGTTCAACTCCACCAGGTATGACCTATTATAATCTGGGTATATCACAATGTACGCAACCACAAAATATACTCCTACCTGCGCCTAGTCACCTGTCGATAAGCCTTACCACAGTACATTCCTTGTACATTCCGACATCGGACGTTTACGTTCAAGCGAAGTCACATTCCGTACAAGCGCGCGAAGTTAAGACCCAGTGCGATCGTCAGTCGATGAATTACTTAAAGTTCAACTCATAGGCTTCGCGTAACCAGGAACCCTACTATCGGAGATGACTTCATGACACCTATGATTTTTTATTCTGCCCAGAAACGAACAGCGGCGAGGTGCCATGCACCAAACTGAGCATGAGTACAGGATTTTTATAAAGACAGACAGCTAATAGACGCGTCGCAGACTCATAGGGCAATAATAGAATGCGGCATTATGTACAGCTTGCTGCAGGCACTGGGCCGTTCGTAGAACGACGTGGGAGATTGCGAACCCAATTATTTATTTAAACGCCCAAAGCTGAGTGACCATTTGGCCATTGTGTCATTGGGCAGTGCCAGGATAGGTAGAAATTGTGTGAGCGCGGGTGACACAGAGAAAATTCGAGTTTGGGCAGAGAATAAGGACTTGCAGTGGCCTCCGAGTCACTAACTAATCACACGTTTTACTGGTGGCAATTTGCAATTGCCACTCCATATGATATTTTAACCCGATTATCTCCCTTGGATCTTCCACTACTTTTGTGCATATATGAGTTGGCAGCTGGTGGCAAAGCACACAAAACCTCACAAAACTGGGTGAATATTTTCCCGTACTTGGCAACCGTTATTTTGCCTTTGGTATACACAGTGCACACAACCACAGCGGAAGCACGTCCACTGCAGTTCTATTATTGTGTTAAGTATGTTGGAGGGAGCTGGGGTTTGGGGGATCACAGTAATGACATCAATCATATTCTAGACATATCAAAACGAGAAGTCGACTTGGAAAAGAGATCTTTTTGCATCTTATGACCTTCATGGGTTTCAATAATAAGTGATTTATTAGTAGGGTGGGAAATATACTCCAGGACAAACCTTAATGGGAGGAAATGGAGGTAAGAAGTTTCGAAAAGATCAGCATCTGGTGAAGGTCCAATTCTGAGTAATTCATGAAGACGGGGAGAATCATTAAAACAGAATGGAAGATAGAAGACGGCTGCGCATGATTGGCGCCATACAGAGAACTGTGTAGACGCTCAGGCGGAAAAATCCAAGTCGCAGAGCGCTGATAGTTAGTTCACAGCTTCAAGGGCATTCCGTGCGCGTCGTAACCGGCCTTTCTGACCGTTGGAAGCTTGGAGTGCATAAAAGCGCCATCTTATCTGCTGATGACAGGATGTAGAATCAGAAGAATTAGAGAAGCAAGCATCGCCATTTAATTGGGGTGCTAGCAATGAGGGTCTTGGGATAGGTTGCTGATGAAATTTCCAAGATCCTATGACAAGCGCGGTTGGCCACGATCGCCATCTTCGCCGAATCTGTGGAGGTCCTTCCCCGCAGCCCATCATCTGGGGCTGGTTAAATCAAATTGGGGGTTAGAAATACATCATTCAGGTCGTAATGGTCATATGAATATGTACTACATTGATAAGTCAATGTTTTTGTTTGGGGCACAAAAGAATGTCAAAGTCATACCTGAGAATCCTGATAGCATTGTCAACTAGTCTCTTCGCAATAGCGAGCCCAGCTCCATTTCGTCCACCGCGATATCCTCCGCCGCTGCTTGAACAGTAGGTACACTTAGCCCTTCTGACATCTCCCTCTTCACACATAATTGCTCGGCCACAACCACGGTCAGGATTGCACCTCCCATCACAATCAACCAGAAGAACACAGAAGTGGGTATAGAAGCTGAGTAATAGCTCGTCAGAACGATATGATTGAACACCAGTGTCAATGCAAAGTCCAGAATGAGCCTCGGCCGCCGGATGAGGATGTAAAGATAGTAGATGCTGTGATAGAACACATTCATTAGTATATAAACTTGAGTCTGGGGTGCTGGCACATGAGCAGAGCTTACTCGGCAGAACACGCGACTAGCCAGCAGAACGCTATGATCCAACCCCGCATGGCGTCTGTCCGTCCGTCCCACCGATCCGCTGGCCACCCATATCCTATCTTCTTGCCTCCACTCCAGGCCCAGGATGACGAGCCCCACCGACCATCGTTGTATATCCCCCGCACTGTCGGCCGACCCGCCATCTCTCGCCAGTCCATGATCATTCCTGTAAACGTATTGAGAAATTATCAATCGAATTCAGCTTTTATAATACACACCAATGCTCGCAGCCCCTCCTTCATAATTCAGTGATGTTGGCTCAGCAAAGAAGCTGAGTAGTGGTGGAATCAATATTGATAATGTAAGGTAATGAAGAGTTTGCATTGATACAATCTAGACCTCGGCGTCAGAACGTTGCTATTCAACAAGTGCCTCGAAAATACCTGAGAAATAAGAAGTAAGGGGTCCCAATTGGTATTCCTTTTCGGTGACATGATACGTAGAGAGGGTAAGAAAGGGGGTTATAAGGCGTAATAGTCACAAAGCATCCATACAGTCGCTCATCCAGGTGAACGTTGGTGTTGAGGAACAACCAATTCGGGGTTAGGGTTTCCCCCATTATTGTCGAAGAATTAATTATTCGGCACCACATCAATGAACGACTGAAGTGTTGTCAACGAATCTGAAAGCAGTGCTCAGTGGTTTGATTGTAATTTCTCCCTCCACCAATTATGCCCAGCTCGCCCTACCAGCGACTTCCAGAGGGCGAAGAGCGCCCGTCGACGAGCCCGAGGAATCTCACTGAGAGCCAACTGGCGTTAGCACGACCAGAGGTTTACTATGGTGAAGGACCATTCGACCCGCCAAGCTCGGACGACGAGGACGATGACAACGACACTCGGTCGCTCTTGGAGAAACATGTTGGAGCGCCGTCGAGCCCAGGCCTTGCAGAACTTGGCGACAGGTTTCCGTCAGGCTCGGGGCACGCGAGTGATGAAGACGATGTTGACTTGAAGAAGGTTAGTGCAGCTGCTTGCATTATATCATGGGGTTATTATTCTCTTAGACCTAGAAGAACTAATAGAAGTTTTTTCTTGCAGAAACCAACCTCAGTGCGGCTTTTTGCCATTATTCTTATTACGGTCATTCTATTATCTGCTGCGGTTGGCTTGATAGCTGCACGAACGTATAGAGGTGTACTGCAACGTAGACCGGGGAGCAAAAAGATAACCATGGACCATATATTCAATGGAACATTTGCAACGGAAAGGAAATCTATTAACTGGGTACCCGAAGGTGTGTTCAACCTATAAACGATAACTCGGCTTAATCAAATTGATATCTAGCTGGCGACGGTGTATATTCACTCTTTGAATCTGGGGATCTCAAGTTGGTAGATCTAAAGACTAACACCACGAAAGTGCTAGTGTCGTCGAGAGATATCAAGGATGTGCGTCGAGCCCCTTTACACGCTTTGAGCCAACTCAGCTTCCTCTTTCATCTACCAGGAAAATGGGCGTCAACTCATTTGGATATCATGGGATCTCTCACCCGACATGAGGTACATTCTTTTGAAAACCGGCTATAGAAAGGTGAGCCAACACACATCATTTAATTTTGGTTCTCTAACTTGGTATAAAAGCAATGGCGGTGGTCATCCTTCGGCAATTACTATGTCCACAACATCGCAGAGAAACGGACACACCCTATGATACCTCCTACTAATCCTTCCCGCACCGCCTACGCAGCTTGGGCACCCACCGGCCAATCCATAGCTTATGTTGTCGACAACGACCTCTATGTCCTCCCAACGCCTTCCTCTTCCCCACTTCGCATAACCTCCGCCGGCACCGCTTCTCTCTTCCACGGTGTCCCCGACTGGGTCTACGAGGAGGAAATCTTTTCCGCTGACTATGCCCTATGGTGGTCACCCGACTCCACCAAACTTACATACCTCGTGTTCGACGAGACACTGGTCGATACATATTCTTTCCCTATATATAACCCCACGGAAGACTCGAGTGCCGTTATACCTTATCCTAGCAATATCACCATGAAGTACCCCAAGCCTGGATACAACAACCCCCTCGTCACTGTGCATGTGTTCGACCTCGGGAGACATCTCGAGGCTTCTGGGGGCATGGGAAATGGGGCTGTCGAGGTTGATTATCCTGTCGAGGAGAACACATTCGAGCTGGATTGGGACGGGAGACATCCAGCAAATGAGAGCGTCATTTTGGAGGTGGCGTGGGTCGGGAATGCATCCTTAATCGTAAAAGAAGTGAATCGCCCCGCAGACAATGGCAACGTAGTTCTGTTCGACTTGGAGGATGGTACTGAAAGTGCACGATCGTGGGGCCAGGTGGTGAGGAAACTAGGGAAGAAAGGCGAAGAAGGTGATGATGGGTGGATTGATAATGTGAGTACTAATTAATTTTTGTATAAATGTACCAAGTCAAATTCCTGCAGGCTCAAAACATTCACCGCCTTCCATCGAAATTCGCTGCTGGTGGAGAAACAGCTTACCTCGATGTTGTGCCCACGCCCGACGGATACAATCACATCGCCCTCTTTAGTCCTGCCAGTTCCGGAACCCCTCACTTTATTACTGCCGGGAAGTGGGAAGTCACTGGCGGAATTTCAGGAATCGATGTCAAGAAAGGTCTAGTGTGAGTGGCTCAAGTCTACTAAAAATCACTATATGTTTTAATCCTAAAATATAACTCCAGGTACTTTGAGGCAGCGAATCCCTCCTCAACCGAGCGACACATCTACTCCGTACCCTTACCCACCAGCATTCCCTTCAAGGGCATCGAAGCCACCTCTCTCACAGATTCGACGAAGCAGGCATTCTACTCCTCAAACTTCTCTCCCGGAGCAGGATTCTATGTCCTCAACTACGAAGGGCCAACGATCCCATGGCAGAAAATCGTTCGGGTAGGGAACACAAGTATGTGTCTTCACATATACGGAGAAGAAGGATACAGTACTGATTAGGTGTGCCCTACAGCATTCGAACATACCCTAACGAGGAACGAGCACCTCTCCAACGTGACTGCGGAGTACGAGGCACCGACGATCGTGCATTCAACCATCACGATTGAAGGATACGGTACGTTCCTGCCCCACAGATTAAACAGCCAAAGCTCAGCCAGCTGTAGAGTTAAATGTCCAAGAGCTACGACCTCCACGCATGGACGACTCCGGACGCGTCAAGTACCCCGTTTTATTCCGCGTGTACGTCTCTCCTATACAAAACAAAACATAAACTTACTACCACCCCTAATCTAGCTACGGCGGCCCCGCCTCACAGCTCGTCGACCTCCGTTTCCAGCGTTCATGGCACGACTACCTCGCCTGCGGGCTTTCCTACATCATCGTCACCGTCGACGGACGCGGGACCGGGTTCAAAGGCCGCAAGCTCAGGAACCCAGTGAAGGGTAATCTTGGATGGTGGGAGACGGTGGACCAGGTGGCTGCGGCGAGGTGAGTTTCTCCTGCTGCTTTCTTCGTGGTTCTTCGTAGTCCTTTCTCCCCTGGGGGACAATGGGCGAGATTCATGGTGCTTTGGTATACCGGTATACCCATATGATGGGATAGGGGATGTGTTCCGCGTACGTGTTGGAGCACATGTGCCTTGACCTGTGACTGGCTGGTCGTGAACGCTCTGGGCCGCTCGGTTCGCCATAGTTTCATTAGTTCATTGTTATCGGCTGGGCTGTGGAGTTATCTAGCTCCAGGCTACGTTAGGTTCCATTGCGTCATGGTCTCCTTTCCTCGCTTCTCTTCTGTAGATTGGCTTAACCTTTCCTGCCTTCCCTGTCCATTGCTTCCTCCCATCATTGATATTTGGCTGACCACGCGCCACAATACAGGATCTGGGCAGCAAAGGAGTACGTTGACCGGAAGAGGATAGGCATCTGGGGATGGGTGCGTTCTCTTTTTTTATATTTGCTTTACATCATTATCTCTTATTGTACTGACTTGATACATGTCGCAAACAGTCATACGGCGGCTTCATGGCCTCTAAAGTGACGGAAGCCAACGCGGGCGTGCATTCACTCGCCATGGCTATTGCAGTAAGTCCCTTTCTTCCATTCCGAATACCCCACAGCTCATTCAATTCGATCCAGCCCGTCACAAGCTGGCGCCTCTACGGTTCGTCTCTCCCTCCCTCTCTCCCTTATTCACGCTCACACACATACATACACAGATTCCATTTACACCGAACGCTACCTCTCCCTCCCCGCACTCAACCCCCTCGGGTACATGAACGCCTCCATCACGAACGTCACAGGTTTCGACGCGACTCACACGCAGTACCTCCTCGGGCACGGCACAGGCGACGACAACGTGCATTTCCAGAACTCGATGCATTTGGTGGATATGCTCACGAGGGAGCAAGTACGTAGGTGGAGGATGAGGGTGTTCCCTGATAGGTGAGCTTTGCGTTTACTCTCTGTTGGATCTCGTCCCGCCATCGCGTTCGCTCTTACACTGCCTTGGAATGTGGAGCTCGCTCCCCGCTTAACAAGCGAGACATTCGTCGTGAATAGGCGGTGTGGAGGAGCCAGGGTTGGAAGGAGCCTGCCCACCGGTCCTGGTTTACGTGACTTTAAGTTATGTCCCCCCTCCCCCAGACTTCTCTTCGCTTTCGTGTTTTTCGGCAATTCAGGCGCATGTCCCCGATTTGTCCGGACATTGTCTTTGGGCGGGCCGACGCGATATAGAGTTTGTCGAAACATAGGGCTTCCTCGCGCAATGCCTACCCTGACAAACGCTTGACATGCAATTGGCTCGTATAGTGATGCCGGCGGATAGTTCGTTACTATGTAATGTGACTCGGCAATCAGTTGGGCATGGTGATTGGGTGCTTGAGGGCTGAGCGCCACTGCCACTTTGCTCAATTGGAGCCGTGTCTGTTCTGTAGAATGTATTTTCCCTATTCCTCGTTCTTGTCTCCCTCTCTTATTACTTACGATCATGAATGATGTTGCTAACGATTTGAACCAGTGACCACTCGATATCACGGCGGGGCGCAAACCGCGAGGTGTATCAGTTCATGACAGATTTCTTGGTTGAGAAGTGGGGGAAAGGCGGAAGGAGACGAGGGTGGTAATAGAGTCCTATTATCTTGCTAATTATCAGATTAATATACCAGCATGTACCCAACGTGTAGATAGAAACTTTGTATACCTCCACCTTCCACCCACTGATACCAAGGTGATTGGCTATAGAGGACGCCCAGGAACCCAGAACGCAGCTATTGGATGGCCGTGGCCATTGGACGAAAAAAAAAGGAGGTCTAGAGCGGCGGGGCCTAGAACCTTGGTCCAGGCTGGTCGCCGGGCAACGACATGGGATCATCCCGATCTCCTAAAGCGGCCCTTGTCATTCGACGCCACGTTGTTTATTGTTGGGAGAACGGGTCTGGACCCTGCACTAGTCTAGACTCTACGCTGTTTCTATCGGCCGCGGCCCCAATATGCTCTCGTGTGAGATGAGATCACACATTTCAGGGTTGGTCTGCTGAGACAGGTTCGGAAAGACCGGGGGTGGGATCGCAGCTAAATAATCTATAATCATTTTTTATGGCCTAGGAGGAAAGGGATGATAAATATGCAGAGGTGGGATGGGATTCTTGATTCCCCCCTGACATATACCATCTAATTCCTCCTATTGGACCCCGCCCAACCTTGGTATCGAACCATATTACGTCGAACCCTTTAGTTTCTTCCTGGTTACCCCCGATATGCCATTCCCAGTCTCGCTGAGTCCACAAATGCTTAATGCCGCCATAACCGTCACCATGTCCATCCCACCACAAAAATCGAATGTGATTCCAAGAACCAGTGCTACTTTCTTCACTACCACTACCACCACCACTACCACAAAGGAGAACGCCAACACGACGAAAGGAAGGAAGAGGACGAAGAAGGGAAGAGACCGGCCCAAGGGCTTGTGGAAGGCCCGGATGCCGCGAGTGCCGGCGGCTTCCGTTTCCGGCGAGGCCATTGACAACGTGGACGACGACCCTGAGCGGGCGGAAAGCAGCTCAGACTCTTTCGCGTCATCCCGCGCCAGCAGCTCGTACTCATGTTCCCCGCCCCCGCAGCCGCGCCAAACCCAAACCCAAAACGACAGCTGCTACGGCGGCGGCGGAGGCGGCGGTAGCCAAGGGGGTCGGCGGCTTCTGAGCGGCAATACTAACCACAACAACGATTCTGGTAGTATCCACTCCACTGGCCACACCACCCACCACCACCACCAGCGCTCCCTTGTCCGTGAGCCGTCGATTGAGAGTCTTTCTGACGTTGACGATTTTTATTACTGGGAATACGACGAAGGCGCGGCTGCGGAGCACCACCAACGTGTGAGTAGTTGGGACTCTAAGCATAAAATCATGAATGTGTCGACTACGGCGGGGCCTGGGGTAACACTGTACAGGGAGGACGAAGAAGAAGAAGAAGTCAGGCCGATCTGGACGCACGAGGACTGGGATGACTTGAAGGACCTGTTTGCGAAAGCGACTGAACAGTACGACAGTGGGTAATTCCAAAATAAAAAGAGGATCAGCGCTAATCAGAGCTTAGACCCAAACATAGACGCGTCAGAGACAATACCGATCCTAAGAGGCGTTATCCACGAATGCCACCGTTTCCTACTGCGCTACTCCGACCCCTCTGAGTTGTATCTCAACCCACCACCTCCACCTCCTGCAGATGACGACACGGCCCCCAGTGTCCTCCTCAACAAGACCGACCAAAAGTGGTAAGTGATTTTCCTTATCCGACACGATCGATCCGATGCTCACTCCCCCGCCTGACAGGAAATGCGTCGATCTACCTACTGCATTCCACGTCGTCCTCGGCACTACCCTATTCATGTTCGGCCACATTATCGCGCAATACCCGGCACTGCTCCTTCCCGGTGAAATAGAAGACCCCGCACCATACTGGCTCGCCGCTCTGGACGTCTTCGAGACCGGCGAAAGTATCCCCGTGCGCGCATTCGGCACCTCCTCCTCCGCATTTGGACTCGGTTTCGGGCTGTCCGAGACACAAGAGGACTGGCGGATGGCGATCATCTGGGGCCGCACCCTCGTCACCGTCGCCGACGAAGCCGTATCCCGCTTCCTCAAAAACGGCGGCACCGAACCCACCGCGCACTTCTTCTCCGACGACCCCGAATGGCCCGAAGGTTCCCCCTTTGCCACCATCGCTGCCTCCCGCCCGCCCATCACCCGCCGCATGTCATTGGCATCCGCCACCCCACATGACCTACTCGTCTTCGCCATGGACCAATTCTCTCGCGGCATCTTCCGCATGCCTCACCCTGAACGCGGCCCTCGCGTCGCTCCCAGTACACCCGCACCCAATGCCCACCTCTACTCATACTTCTCCCAGCCCCCTTTACCCCTCCCACCCGTCACACCCGTCCCAGAAAACTTCTCCCGCCCACGCGAGCTCTACACTCTCGCTAATGAGGTCCTCAACGTCTCGGGACGCCTCCCTTCCCCCACCGAGCGTCGTACTTGGGCCCAATACGCCGACACCGTCTTTGGCCAGCTCCAGACCGAGCCTTTACACCTAGACTATGCCCTCCAGCGTGCGGTCGACACTGACCGTGGCCGGTGCTGGCTCGTTGCGGGGTCTGCCAAGATCGAGGAGCTCGAGCAACGTATCGATGAGGAGGGGATGTTTGACTCGGAGGAAGCACAGGAAGCGAGGATGGGCCTGGGGAAGGCTGTGGTATTTTTTGAAAAGGCGCTTGTGGCGCTGTCAGGTCTTGTAGGGCGGGAGGAAGTGGAAGAGGAGGAGAAGGAGTTGCGGAGGCTGTTGGCGGAGGCGTTGTTGACGTTGGGGAATTTGACGAAGGAGAGTGGGGAGAGGGAGGAGTTGTATCGGAGGGCGCGTGTGGAGGGCGGGGAGGACTGGTTGATGGGAGATGAGGATGAGGGAGGCGAGGATACGGTTATGTGTGATGTGGATGCGGATGCCTAGAACCGCTGTGGTTACTTTCTTGGTTATTTTTTTGTTTCGATTTTTTGTTTCTCCCTCTTTTCCTCATTTTGTCATTCTCACTCTTACATGCGGCATATCTCACTGTACTCATACACTCGCACTCACACTCACGATTCATTCATTCCTCTTGCATGCATCATCTCATCCCACCCCAAAACAACTCTCGCACCAATCCTGCAATTGTACACTAGACATCTACACGCACGCCCTTGGAACTCAGTACCCCAAAGCACAGATAAATACATCGCTTTTGCTCGCTGGAAATATCAGATAAATAAGTAGTCAACCAATCAGCGTTCAATATTCAATGGCCAGCCCTGGACATGGATCTAAGATACCAGATAGCCCACTTCGCGGTCTTGGAATTACCCCAGGGGCTCCTTTCCCCAACCACTTTAACCTTCCCGCGTACTTTCTCCCTTTCATACTTCCATTTTGGTTCTCCGATCTCATTAGCCAGCGATTATCTCGTTATTCATAGCTTATAGATCTAGACCATAGCAAGTGTCTAGCCCAATTCCTTCTCTGTTCTCCCATTGGCAGACTCCCATGCAACTGTAACTGATGAAGGCCATTATCGATATCGTAGTATTCTAAACAATCATCTATTATTCACTACCCGCATCGATATCTATATTTATATTTACCTCTATACGTACATCTAACCCCCCACAGCAATGCACGAAAAATATCTATAGAACTGGGAACTGCACCCGTGGCCCACACCGCACTCTTTGAAAGGCCTGGGTACAGCCCAGACAGCCCCATAGTGGTTCTCCGGCCGCCGCTGGACCTAGACTTCGGGGGCAGACAGGTGTATGCAGATAGATGCCACTGGATGAATGATAGATAGATATCGGCGTATCACGATCCATGATGAGGGCGATCCCACACGGCGCTGTGAACGCGGCGGTAGTAGGACGGGTTACAGACAGACAAGAGGGGGTGGAGGGACCGTGGTGTGATTTATTCTGGGCGGCCAGAAGTCGAAGTCGAAGGACAGCAATGCTGTGCCTTGAACTCTCGTTCCGAAATTTCCGAGAGTCCGTTCCAGCTTTTTCTCCGGCGGTCCAGGTAGCAGTAGCGATTCTTGAACATACAGCATGCCACCCAGGCTCCGCCGAGTAACCACGGATGGGGAGTCCGGAGCTCATGCGAAAGCTTGCACGATGCTTTCAAACGTAGCAAAGGTGACCATATTGACAGGGATGGCGCTACATACGGACATGGGTTTCGGTAGGGGGGCCATGGCCATGATCAAGAAGAAGTCAGCTTGGAGGTCGAAGCGAGGCACGAGCACAAAAGGAAGGGTATGTAGAAAGGAGGCAAGAATCGTTAAACGGACAGATGTCAGACGGCGTGCCTTCGTGGGGCGGAGGTGTGGTTGGACAGCAGCAGGGAACACACAGACGTATAGGGACACATTTCACGCCCAGAGCGATCTAGATGGCCTGGATACATAGAGTAGGCACGAATATGACACGATGGCATCCACAACGCTATAGCACCCGCCGTACCGCCGTCGACAGGCCTCGCCCACCCCGAGTCGGACGTATCGGCAGAAATGCAGTGACGCAAATAGGGCAGAAGGCACACCACATGCACAAATGAAAAAAAAGGGGAGAAAGAGAGAGAAGGAATGGCGTACCGTATAAGTGTCGGGGCCATCCCGCGGTAGAAGACACCTACGCCTTCCGTTCGGTACGAATGTACTATCGTAGACCACGTTGTGCGGTACGGGTTCGGGTTCAGGTTCGGGCCGTCTTGAAGGGGCTTACGGGGTAGCAAGGGTGAACTACTGTTCGATACAATCGTAGACGACGACGAGGTTACAGGTGAAGACAGGGGCAACCCCGTTGTCCGCTCAGTCCCCTGCATGCGTGTCTTGATGACGTCAAACGGGAAAGTGGCGAGCCACCCAACTACCCAGCCACAACAGATGAATAAACGATGTCAAAAGAAATCCAGAGAGAGCACGACTTACAAACTCCAGCCATTCCACCAGCAAAGAGCAGTGCAGGCCACGACAATCCCGCCGACCCCGCTGGACCCGTATTACTCATGCTACCCGTGCTTCCGTCAGCCGATAGAGGACGAGCGAGCATCCGGCACGTTCCTTCGTACTACCGAGGGCCGGTATTTCAGTTTGGGCACGAAAACCGAAAAAAAAAGGGTGGAATGAAAAAAACACGTACTGCTAGGAAATACGCTCCGTACCCGAGGTCTCTCAGAGCCGTAGCCGTGATGCCCCTATAGAGTCCCGGGACACCCGATTCGCGGAAGATTTGGAGGCCGACGGCGGTAGCGGATGTACGCGTGAGGGTGTTAGTTTGTTGGCGGATTTTGATGAGTTCAATCGGTGTTGTTAGGATTCTGGGGGGACGAGGTTAGTGGGGATGTTGGAAAGCTTGAACACAACGAAGTTATGGTGAGGCGAATGTTACTTACGCGCCAATGACGCCCGTCCCGGCTCCTGCGAGCGTGATTTGTGTGAGAGTGGGGAGGGCATCGGGGTGTGGGAGTTGTAACTTCATGAGGAATCGATAGGAGGCGAAGACTAGCCCGTTCATGACTGGAACTGTGGCCTATGGAATAGTTGTTATGTTAGTTTTCATTTTTTTGGCGAACGGCGCTAATCGCTGCGGGGGTTCCGCCGCGAGGCTGATTAGGTGCTTACCAGTGGTGACGCAATCCCTTTGTACAGCCCTACAAACTTCTCTTCACGTATGATGGTAGACACGGCGTGCACCGTCGAGCGATACCTGGTCCTTGTTTCTGGGCTCTGGAACCGCACTTTTACTGCGCATGATGATCCCATACATCATGTCAGTGAGTCAGTGAGATCCCCAAATTGTTATTCGAGTGCAAACAGAAGAAAGTTTGAATGAGATGAACACGATTTTTGGTGATGACGTGAGCGCTTCGAGTCAATCGCCTAACGGGTTGGAAGTTACGTACCGGTATCAAATGGGAAGCCTACTATCAAGCTGGTCATGCCCTGTTTGGAGAGAAGAACGATGTCAATATCCCAATCAAATCAAGTGTGCCTGGGCCTTGCTGTTATATTCAAGTCCGACCCAAACTCACCGCTATAGAGCCTGCAATAAAGTCGACTGTTGGATCAAGTTCAACTATAGAGAAGAAGGATTGCATTCAATGGCCTGATGAACATTGACAGTGCTAGTATAACTTGAACACACCTTGGCCTTCTAAAAGATCGCTCATTTCTATGTTTCTACGTCTATTGGAGACTGCAAAGTCTATTGAAGACAATATATTAGGCGAAAAGGGCTATAGGAGGTCGTGGAGAGGATAAGGAGACAATTCGGTCTTGAGCATGGCAGAACCTGAAATGAAAAGCCAGATTTGGAAGATGTCATCATTGTCATGTGATCGCGAATAACATGCACGTGTCGCCACCCAATGGAACGCGTCGACCGCGCCTAATGTGGTCTTGACTCATCTACTCTAGGGTGGCAGTTCATATGGCGGCAGTACACTATGAAAATAAACGAGGAACAGGCGGGGAACATCATACTATATAATTCACATCAGCCTGAACATGATTTCGTCATGGCGCAAGAAACCAGAGATATAACATCTTCGAAGATGCTGTCCAGTGCCTTATTTGTTGTATGATAAATAAGATAATTGTATCCGAAGGATCCCCAGGGTCCACGCCCTCAAAAAAACAAGGCTTCGTTATAAGCAGTGGGCGCAGCGGAGAGGAAGATGATTTTGTGCGGCGTGTGAGCGAGGGAGAGAAGTCCTGGGCATATTTTGCTAGGGTGTTGTGCTACGAGGATGGTGAAACTTTCACTGTAGGCCACATGTTGCTCTCTTACTCGTAGGAAGTTGTAGACACTGAAATAGAGGATGCCAGCGGAATGCAAAATCAACAATGAATTGTGCTCAAAATTTAAATGTCCATGCGATTATGTGCGACCGAGGGTATTAACTGCCATGTAACAAATGAGTACCAAACGTAGGAAGCTAAGGATTCCACGATGACCAACGAAGAAACAACAAAAAACCCCGAGAAAGATAAGGCTGTCATCTGGATATGACCTTCACCTCTACCATATCCCACCCGCATTAAAGAGGTAAAGTAGAGGCCAATCTAAAGACGTGTCATGAACGTAAACAGTATCGTGAACGGTGTCCATAGAGTTTTATCAATGTTGAACGAATCGCTGATGGCCACAATCATAGAAGTACGGCCATCACCATGGCAGATGCACCAAGTGTAACAACTGCTTGCAATACATAATTATTGACGCCGAATCCTACAGCACCGTTGTCCTTGGTGGACCCAGTGGTCGAGTTTGCCTTGGGCGTTGTGCTAGGTGTGGCACTCGCCGAAATGGAAGTAGTGAAACGTGATGACGTGGATGTTGACGTTGGTGTTAGCACGGGCGACGTTGATCCAGCCACAGTATTGGTATCAACGGGGGGTATTACGGGAGACGTGGACGATGATGCACCATTGGACGCGGGAACAGAGGCAACGTTGCTCGTGCCCGGAGGAGGCACAGCAGTCGATGGATCTTTAAGAGCTCCAGTACCCCATGGAATGGCAGCATTGGTGGTTGGCTGATTGGCATTGGTAGGAGGAGTAGTTGCACCAGACGGAGAAGCAATGGTAAAGCGCGTTGTCCATGTCTTCACGGTTGTTCCCGGGGCCGAGAATTGGTAGAAGTAGATGGCAGAGTTCGGGATGACCTAAGTTGGCAGGAAGTACGTTTAGCGCTACGTGGCGTACTACATATATAGAATAGACGCACCGGAGGACAGGTGTGGTTGAAAGTACCGTCCACAGTACCGTCTAAACCGTTTGCAACAGCTGTGGTTGAGGTTAGCTACTGAACGTCACAAGAAAGGTTGGGGCTCGACGTACTAGTCAGGTGAATCATGTTGAAATTATCACCCGTCATGAGCTCAATAGCCATATTTTTCCATACAGTCTTTGAAACCGCGTCTCCTGTCCATACAATTTGACAAGGCTGCCCCTCTTTGTACACGACGCCAGGTCCAGGGACAGACGGTGTAACATCAGCGTGGGCAACCAGAACGGAGGTGGAGGCGAGGAGAGCCGTCAATGCGAATGTTGCAAACATTGTTATAGATCAGCTAGACGAAGGAACAACAAGACCAGCAAGTTGTGAGATGGGGGATGGATGGCAAGTCAAGAGACAACAAACGGGGACGACGAACATTTTATATGGGGTAGATCTAGTTGCTAATTGGTTTTTGATGGTCAAAAGAGCGTAGGGTTTCAAAAGAATGGAAGGGGGAGGAAAACCGCGCTTGTGTTGGGAGAGGCTATGAAAGATGGATTTGTGGGCGGAATATGAAATTATCCAGCCTAACACTATATGCCCTGTTTCATCACACAGCCACCCGTCGCTCACTCTTTTCAGGGCTTCTCTACATTGGGCGCTTGATATGTCTTTCTGGAGGTTTCAATTCAAACTGCAAGTATGGCTCACTCTCTTCCTTCACCTAGGGCTAAGTTGGCCGTCTGGTTGATTGAACATGCCCTCCATTATAGAATTCTTCGGACCCATCGCAATCCCGGACTGGCTTCCTACTACACAGCCGACCAACTTTCGATTCTCCGTGTTTTGTTCATCAACAATGAGTCGCCAGCATAGTTACAGGTGTACCCCGCACGTCACTTCCACATCTGAGACTTTGTTATAATGATTGGGCCTTACCAGTAACCCATTAGATTCACCATGGAGGCGGCGGCTCACCCTTAATATCCATCTCTCCCTTGCGATGCGGAGCCTTCTCACCGTCTTTGTTGCTAATGTGTAGCGTGTGTAATGTGCATGGGTTTGGCGACGTCGCAGGCAATCATTACTGTCGCCTAGCGGCCATGATATGCTCATGCTATAGGGCTCTCCATGACCGTAGTAACTTGAAACTACCCCGGCCCGCTAATTGGCAAGGTATCCAGTACAACGCAATCTACTGCGTAGATGCTACTCGCGTATGAAGAAGCAGTAATACCAACCCCAGGCTAAATACCTAGGGTATTATTCAAATACATAGTTTTTCCGAAGTATGAGAGATAATAAATTGGGACATGTAGGAGAAATGAGATTCTGACAAGTAATACAGTGGGAGGCAAATATTGTCGAAAGGAGAGTAAGAGGTGGTCGATCAACGAAGCAACCGGTGGAAATGTCATGAGTCCTTCAGCTCCAGGCCACGGCTTTTCATTAAAGACTCCGCGAATTCTTTGAAATCCTGTTTCGAACAGGACCTCCCAGGCTGTAAAATATTTAATATTATTCTCTCATTGAAAACACGATTACGAACCTTGAGAGCGTATATAACAAGCTCCCTCTCCTGCGGAGATACGTCGCTCTTCTCCGCAACCTCTTTGAGAATAAGTCGGAGAACACTCTCCTGAGCATCGAAGGTACACCGTATCGATGGGTGCATGCGAATGTTCATGGCCGCCTGCCAGAGAGGTTCACGCCGGAAGACTTACGTATCACCCTGTGAGTTGAACTGGCGAAGAGGCGCAGTTTGAGAGAAGTACTCACGGAGCCGCTCATCGAGCGTCGTTTTGTCGGACAAGAGTTTTAGATGTCCAACCATGCCATCCGTGAATGGCTTGTCCCCACGCATGACGAAGAGCTTGACCCCCTTCAACTCCAATTCGACATCTTCGTTCTCTTCACCAGTGATACCTGTGACCATTTTCAGATTTCATAATGAGGGGGGAGGAATGGTACAAACGCTCGACAGTCGGCTTCGACGTCGAAGTTGAAGCAGCCATGATAGCATGACGAATCGACTTCGGAGATTCCGAACTATCTTCAGCATCGCTAACGGTGGAATCTTCTATCTCGTTCGGGTTTTTATCCACGCCATGACCTGCTGTCGTCCAAGAGGAATTCTTAGACTGAGAGGAAGAAGTGACTTTGGCGAATGGTGAAGTATTTCCGGCGAACGCTGAGAATGCGCTTGAGGTAACAGGTCGCTGAACCTATCCAATAAAATTCATTTATGTGGTAAATTTGACTTGGAGGGAGTGCCTACCGGTTGCAAAGTTTTGGGAAGGGGGGAAGAAATGGCTGCGGAGGATCCGAATACCTATGTAAATAAAAGGTCAGCCATAATTTAAAAAACAATTCAAAGTTATACGAACATGGGTGGATGTAGGCGTAATCGGTAGAGTGTCATGCGTGTCAGGCGGGGGTGCGGCCTCCTTGTCAACCTTAGTAGGAGCAGGAGTCTGTAAATGGAGGTTAGGAACCTGACAAGTGAACAGTAATAAACAAAGCTGACTATGACAGTAATATCGCCCTCCTCAGTGGATGTTGGCGTAGCTGGCCGTTCCGAATTTGACTGAAGTGCTTTTTGTCAACGCGATTCTGCGGTACGTCATAAAAAAAGAGTCCGTACTTCCAGCCCGTCAGAGGAAGGAGTCCTGCTCCGTTTTTTCGGTGGGTAGATCGAAGCGAGATTCTGTGTCATGTTAAAGACCCCCTTAATAAACGCAAAGAATAGAGATGCCAAATTCCTAACATGAGGGTATCCTACATTCTGATTGGGAAAGATCGTAAATGACATCAACAATGAAAGACTTGGAATCATACATACGCTTGTGGAGTCTTCCTGATCATCTATTGTACGTTTTCGTTTCAAAGAAAGTGAACGTATCGGAGTTATGATTGTTCCTCCCGCGGAGGGAAGCACTACGTCTTCAGAAAATGTCGATGATTCGAGTTCTGTCTTCGTGTCTACGGTTTTAGTTGCTTGAAACGTTGAAGATTCTAAGAAATCGAATGGATCGTGTGGATCGCAAGCGATTGGGATGCTGTAGCGTGATGAAGCAGACCGGAAACAAAGTGGAAAACGTAGTCACAGATGAGCTTTCGTCTGAGGGCGTGTGTCCGCGACGTTGACGTACGGTTTGGCAGTAAGCTTGCGTGTATAGGCATAGCCCACTGTGGTGGCGATGGTAGCAAGTCCATAGACGAAGAGGTTGAGATCGTTGACAGGAAACATGGCAAGCAGCTCAAGTAAAAAATGGAATAATGATTAGAGTGAACTGATAGATGAATACTGAAGACGGATGATTCGAAGTTCAGTGAAAACACCAAGTAATGGGAGGAGATTGATGACACCACGGTGTGGAGAATGGCAAATGGCCTGCAGAGAATACAGAGAAGTCGGACACAAAAAGTTTAGGAAAACTTAAATGTCCCCGATAGAAGCTGCCTGGCCTTTGTATGATGTTCTGCCTCAATGCAGGCATGAGGCAATAAATGTGATGGCACGTTATCGGCTCCGATACACGTGTAGAAACTGCATCTCTTAAGCGAAGGTAGGGAGTTTTGTTGTACCAAGGTTTCCGTCGGAAAAGGCCTCCTGCCAATGGTATTTAATTTTGAGGTAAATTTGGACGTGTTGGCCGACTTGGCGTTTTGGGTGGGATGTGGGCCATGGGTGGAACCTGGATGAATGTAAACCAGTTTCTTCCCACTGTATGCAGCCTCGGCAATTGCCGACGAACCATCATACATCAATGTCACCAACTCTTGCAAGTTGCATCATGATTTGGACTTGGCACAAGCTCAAATTGTCTGTGTGTTTGAGTCGTTGCGGTTTATACATGACATGTATACGCTCGCTTTCCATCTCCATCTGATGCTTCTTATCTGTTAAACGCCTCATGCGCCTAGCCCGACCTTTTACCTGTTGGCACAACTTGGCAGTGACGTTTTCGCTGAACTAGATCTGACGTGTGAGTCTAAAGGTTACGACATGGTCTATAAACATGCAACACCTTCCGCTCTTGAGTTCCTTGGTGTTAGTGCTGGGAATCTAGGTATTAGAACGGCGAGGTGACTACGGTTCTCGATAGAGATATGTCAGCAGGTGGCCCACGATTGCGAGAGTGATGATTCATATTTTCCACGGAGCGTTTCCCCAAAGTGACATATAAAGGAGTCCACGACTAGGCCCTGAGCTGCGATCCACCACTACAGTCTCTGATTATGTCAATCCCCACTTCTGCACGCGAATATTATCTACCAGAAGTAACTGCAGTGCTGAATATTCGATACCTCACACGCTGAAATTGCTCTTCAGCCCCTCGGTTCCTTCGAAAACTTGACCTCGCATACGAAGACCGTAGATACCCCCAGAACCAGCGAAGTCCTTGTCAAAATTCACGCCGTGTCTCTACAGGTTATACCTTGGTTCATTCGGTTGTTTATGTATGGCCACCTAACAACTATTTGCAAAGTATCGCGATCTACTGGTGGCCAGTGGCAACTATCCCACAGGGTTCGTAACTGTTAATTGACCAAACGAAAAGAAACTGATTGACTCTACTCAAGGGGCCCAACAAATGTTGTTCCATGCTCAGATATGGCTGGTGAAATAGCCTCTGTTGGAGCTGACGTCAAAGGTTGGAAAGTAGGCGATCGAGTCTGCGCAAACTTTGCAACCGACCACCTTCACGGAGACTCGAATCTAGAGATTCAGAAAACGAGCCTCGGTGGGCCCTCGCACGGGGTATTGACTGAATATAGGACATTCCCGGCTCATGTAAGTCAAAAATCCATTCCATAAACGGACCTTCAATCAGTTCTCCAGTCCCTGTTGTCGATCCCTGGACATTTAAGCTACGAGGAAGCCTCGACTCTACCGTTTGTACCCTCTTCATTATTTCCTCATATGAAGCTGAGCATTTAACTACTAGCTGTGCGGCGCTGACTGCATATAATGCGTTACAAGGACCAGTTCCTGTGAAGGCAGGTGACTACGTCCTTGTCTTGGGAACTGGTGGTGTCTCCATGTTTGTTGTCTTCTCTAATCATATTTGGAGATGCTAACTTGTGTGTAGCTTCGGTCTTCAGTTTGCGATCGCGTCTGGCGCAACTGTGATAGCTACGTCTTCGTCTGATGAGAAGCTCAAGATTGCAAGCAAGCTAGGCGCTAAGCATGTCATCAACTATAATACCACCCCCAACTGGGATGAGGAGGTTTTGAAACTTGTAAGGTCGTAATGACACCATGAAGATCAGTCTGACAGAACATTCCAGACCAATGGCATAGGCGTTGATCATGTCCTTGAGGTGCATGCGGGATAAGTTCACCGAATTTATAGTAGATATAACTCTATTTGGCTCTCTTTAGGTCGGAGGAGCAGGAACCCTGCCGAAATCCATCAATGCGTCGCGGGTAGGCGGCCACATTCATATCATTGGTTTTGTTTCCCAGGTGAGAAGAAACTAGAATTACAGCGGAGGGGCCACTTGCTCACATTTGGGTAATACTATAGGACACAGGCGACGCTAATTCCATAATTAGAGGAATCATTCACAGGAGCATCACACAACGTGGTATTCTTATTGGACCTGTGGCGCTGTACGTCTCTTTTTCACACTAACGTTGCTGAAGAGCATAAACCAAATTATAGATTCCGCAACATGAATCGCTTGATGATTGCGCATCCCGAGATCACTCGCCCGGTTATCGACAAGGTGTTTCCATTCGAAGAAGCCAAAACGGCTTATCGTTATCTCACATCTCAAGCTCATGTTGGAAAAGTGGTCATTAAGGTAGCATAAAACCCAACGTAACTAAGTGTACTTTATTTCGTCTTCATACAAAATGTGGGTAATGTCCTGATTACAATTAGTAAACCTGTACAATTCGCCTTCTATAGTAGGGCTTGTAACATATGTCACAGAATTTTGGGACCCTGAGAGCAGAAATACTGACCTTAGCCTTGGCTGACCCGGGTACTTGCAAAGGACATGTGAGAATATTATTAGTGTTTTGGCCATACTACACTTCAGCTCTCGCAGTGTCTTTGTGTAGCGCAATCCTCACCTCTACCTCCATTAAGGAATTGATAGCATTCCGAAATCACACGACCCTGCCACGATGTGATATTAAGCCAAACATAACCAATTAAAGCTCGATCAGAACTTTGCTTAACCCAAGAGCTCCTGAGGCCCTCTGAGATCCTGGGTTGGCAAGTTCTACTCTTTTCTTGATTCTTTTGTTGCAATCATCTTGACCGAAACTGGTTGAAACCTCAGGCCCCTTGAACTACGATCAAGATGCCTCGTGATGGGGGGACAGTAGGGACTCCAGTGCGAGCTCTAACCAACGCCTTTGAATTGAAGTGGTCTCGACCTCGAGGTAATCAAGGTTATGTATATCACTATGACGGTATGCACATCAACAATATCGATGGATGATTTAATCAAAGTCTACCCTGCATATGAACTAGTTGGTTAGTAGACGCCCTCAAGTTCATGACCTTAAAATAACAGGTCACCAGCCATAGCACCCAAATGGGAACCTGGACCTCGGGGTGTTAGCAGTATAGGACATAAGAAAGGCACTGAACTCATTATGCGGCTTCAAGATGTTATTGCCCCCAGTACCTTCTCATCTCACGGCGGTTAGGGTCACCCTTGGTATTATCATAGCCTGACCCTAAAACTGTGGCGTACACTCTACAGCATACGACGGCAAAAAAAATCTTTTCTCTTTCAGTAAGTACAGCTTCGCGTCGCAGGAGGTCAGATGGTTCAAAATTCTTTGTCAACCTCGAACGCAATTTAAGCCCCATCTAGTTTATAGTTCCGTGGGACGTTGGACAGTCAAACCAGCGTGCAAAGGAAGTTTCCATAAAAATTGTCTTCGTCAAAAAGATCGACGTTGGGTTTGTTAATCTCTCACGATATAGATGGGTGAATTCTTCGTTGATCGTTGCCTATGGCAGGATCTTGGGACGTTTGATCACTGGTGATCCACAGAGCGTCAAACCTGAAAGTGATGCAGCGACGGCTCTGAATATGCTCAACCTTTTTGTCCAGTCTCAACCTCGAATGTACGCTAAGTTACAAAATGTCGTGGAATTTGTGAAATATATTTACCCCCAACTATGCAGGACTTCTCCACAGATTTTCAATGCTAAGAGTTTCTTCACCCCAAATCAAAAGCGTTCGATTCATTCTGTAATGGATAAAGTGTCATTTGGCTTACCCATAGCTGATAGGTCGTGTCGCGTCGTCACCCCTTGAACTATGGCGAGGATACTTTCAGTAGATAATTTATTATATATTGTTCGACAGCGACTAACTTTTTTCACCTTGCAGGAGCGTAAGACCTACATTTGATAGAATTATCATCAACGTCGACGTCACGATTGGGGTCATGTAAGTACCTGCTTCTCTTAGCATCTGTTTATACAGACTTCCTCTATTAGCCTTCCTGCCGGAAATTTGGAAAGAGTATGCGGCGAGTTTCTTGGGACCAGGAACAGCCGAGATATCCTAAAGAATCCTCAAAACATCTCAAAGCTTCGTCTATTTCTGAAAGGAGTTAAAGTTGAAGTTGATCTTCCTGCGCACCGCGGCAAGCGACCCAAGACAATAAGAGATATCATTCAAAACGTTGGAGAGATTATTTTTCATAAAGATGGAGAACCGATCTCCGTCGCGGTCAGTCTTCCACTTTTTCATATTTCAGACATGCTCAGTGCGTCTAATACCTTCGTGTAGGAGCATTTTGCAATTACCCATCGGCATGCAATCCCGCCTGGAGCTTTAGGTGTAAAGCTTGGATCCGACGGCGTTTTCCCTATGTCGGTGTGTAGGACCACACAACAGCTATATAAGGCAAGGCTCTGAGTGCATTCAATCACTACACTGCGTCTGAGCGTTTTGTAGAGCCGTGCCTCCCCAGATATCGTCAGGGAAGCGCTTGCTTTTTCTCCTCGGGACCCGCGCGAACGGCTGGGCACTATTAAGGCAGGGTGGGGAGCATTGCAATATGACCAATCTTCTTTTCTGCTAGGTGCAGGCATAACAGTTGACAGCCAACCACTTCAAGTGACTGGACGCATTCTTCCGTCACCGGAAATTGTTTTTGGTAGTGGGCCGAAAGTGGTCCTGCAGGTAACCCAATCCCAGTGCCTAATAATGTTATGTCTAATACAGAGTACTTCAGCGCCCTGGTCAATGGGATGTGATGAGGAAGGAATTTGTTTCAGCGATGAGTTTGCAGAGCTGGACTGTGGTCGATTTCGCAAATTGCCAGCATTCCATTCTAAATACTTTCATAACTGAACTTCATCGAGCCATGATCGATAGAGGTTAGTTACTTACATCGGCTTTCAATGTATACTGACCTAGTCGCCGCTTCGTCTAGGAATGAGTGGGTAGAATCCAGAGAAAGCCATCTCACATTGGCTGATTTCTCAGCCGATTTGTAGATGCAAAGCTTCCTCACAATATTGTGCGGGGCTCACCTCATGCTGATATACCTTCGGTCAGATTTGTGATGCCTCAGTGCCTTGCATTAGGTTAAATATCCTGCAGATTTTGACAGACGCTGGGGCGGCAATCAAGGCACAAATGATTCTCGCTATACTCCCTGAGTCTGCTGCGCATCCATATCGGGAAGTCAAACGTTTCGGAGACATCACTCAAGGGATAGTCACTCAGTGCGTGGTAAGTTGTTAGAAACGGGCTCGCATGTGGAAATACAAACTAAGGACAAGCAGAAATGGTCCAGAAAGCTCGCGACCGACGTGCAGCAAGGCAGGGCCAATCAATATCATAACAATCTACTTTTGAAGTACGATTCAATGGTTTTTATTACCTTATGCTCAGACGATCATGTCAAGGGTCAACGCTAAACTCGGTGGCATCAATTTTGTCCCAGACGATATAGCAATGTCCTACCTTCAAGATGAAGATGAATTGACTATGGTCATAGGTGGCATTGAGTTATTTTACTCATTAAATCATGGCAATTAATCATCATTCAGGTGCGGATGTCAGCCATCCATCCCCCGGAAGTCTTCTTCCGTCCGTGTCAGGCTTCGTTGCGTCCACAGACAGCGCGCATACAAAGTATGTCGCCTTCACGAGGGTTCAAAGCAGCCGTACAGAGATCATAGCCGACTTTGATGAGATGTTCGAGGTTCGTTCAACAACCGTTGAATATTTACACAGCTGATTTCATACTTTCAGAATGCTTTAAAGGCCTTTTATAGAACACGCGGGAGGAAGCTGCCGATTCGTTTCTTTGTATTTAGAGATGGAGTATCGGAAGGTGAATTTTTTGCCGTTAAGGATAGGGAGTTACAGGCTATGGAAGGTGCAACCTACATTTTAGCCATCTATGTCCGCCTGGCTGACCGGTACTTCCCGTTTCACATAGATGTCTTGCAGAGAGTGAAACATCGATATCCCCCTGGCGTGCGGCCGCAGATCAATTTCATAGTTGTTGGTAAACGACACCACTTCAGATTTTTCCCTCTGGACGGACGATCGGCCGACCCAAGAGGGAATGGCAACCTTCATGCTGGGTTCATAGTCGACCAAGGTTGCTATGGTATGATTGCAGGAGGGCGTAATTTGCTAATCATCCACTCCAGAGATTACCCATCCTGTCTATCCAGATTTTTATCTTCAATCGCAACCTGGTCTCAAAGGCAGTACGTATCTTCACTGTTGTCATACAACTGCATTAATAACGCCATAAGGCTAGCAAGTCGCCCTAGCCACTATACTGTCCTCCACAATGAGTTAGGCCTCGGGCCCAACGAGTATGCCAATAACCGTTCCTAACCACAGCGCTTCTAACTCTTAGTAACGTTATTAGATTACAGCGGATCGCGTGAGCACTTCACTCCATGCCTCCTACTGTAGAACTCTCATCCCTCCTGCTTCGACATAGTTATGCCTTATGTCACTGTTACTCGCGTGCAACGCGTTCAGTAAAGATCCCTGCACCCGTATACTGTAAGTTTTACCAACCACTCTCTGTTGGACATACTCAAAGGAACGTATGCCCCCTTCGTAGATGCTGATGTTCGTATGGTCACATAATCTGTTGTGATAATGACCATAAATACTCACAAGAGTTTTGACAGCTGGTCTGTAGGAGGGCGAAGATTCATTTCGAAGACGGTGTCTTTGACATCGATGAACTATCCGTCGTTTCAGATGAACAGGATCCCCTCGAATATTACAAGCGGAAATTCGCCGCCATCAAACCGATATTTGCGGATACGATGTACTTTGTTTGAACCATTGCAGATGGTGTGATATAATCAGATATGTATTATAGAACATAGTTACATAACTGCAAATGGGGACTAAGTAACGTTCGCGACTCCGGAACGAATTCAAATCGAGTTCTTTCTGGTCAAGCATGTAAGTACTGCAGTTGAACGGCCTTGAGAATTGAAGTACGTGAAAACGATGTATTGCTGAACGATACTAGTAACGAGAGCCGATGAAACTTGTGAAGGCGCCCAGTAATCATAGTGACAGGTTAGATTTATCCCCTGCGGTCCCCTGCTCGACTTACCGTTTTGTCGACTCGTTTTCAACTCGTTTAAATTGTGAGAATAAATTCGAGTCACAACCTGTCACATTTCCACTCTACATGTGACTTGAAGGTTCAAATTGGTAAGAGTGGGTGAGGCTCTGGTTTGTCCGATCTTGACTTATTTCTCCTCAAATTGGAAAGTCAAATCCCCACAGCTGCCAATCTTCAAACATATTGCCACAGTGATACGTATTTTTACAAGCCGTTCCTGCGCTCTTCGAGGAATATCACTTCTCAGTATCCTCTTCACTGACCACAACTTGAATCCCCCACGAATCTGTTCGAACGACCTGGTGATTGTACCTCAATACCCTAACACCATACACGGATCGTGTTCCTTAAAACTTCGGAGGGTTGTTAAATGAAAAACTGACAGCTTGGGCCCACTCTTAACGGATCGCCGAGGGTTGGTGGCGTACTTGCCAGTGATATCACATCTCACATTGATATTGCATACTATCTGGCAGCGTCTACATATCATAAACAAGGCTTGCAACTGTTCTCCCTTCAAACCCCTTCTACGCCTCACATTTTGTCCCCATGAAACGGACGCTACTGCCTTGTGAAAACTTTGGAAATGATAATATCGATCAAACATCAATGTCGTACTGGGAGAGTTACTTCGAACATCGGTAAGCGTACCTTGCGATTGGAATACTTGTTTCATGCATTGAACAAACCTTCATACCTTAATAGGGTCCCAGATGTGATATAGTTCGGGTTGGTTATATCACCTGCTTAACTTCCTGCTTCTCATTCGATGTGTTTCTCCATCGCGATATAAATATAATCACAATCATAGTGGACCCCAAGCTGACATGAATTACCACTGGTAAGAATCACCTTCGTTGGCATCGCCTAAAGCTCCTCAATCTTCACATAACATGATGGAAAGTCACCCAAGAAACGGTCTTCTCTCTGCCGGATAACATGTATAACTTTCTCTTTGTTGAAGAGGCATCACGGTGCTTCATAGCCTCTTGACTTGGATCGTGCATTGCCAGTTAAATATAGGAAAAGGGCAAGTAATCGATCTGATCGCTATCTACCATAACCTCATGATACTTGTCACAAGTATCATGAGGTTATAAAACTAAGTTTAACTAACTCTGATGAACTTCTCTTTAGTGCTTGGCAGACCTACTTTGGGTGATTCACGTTGTGTATATGATTAACCCCACCTCCCTGACCTCTTCTGCCAAATTGGCTGTGTCGCTGAATCCGTCTCGCTTGTGGTCCTTTGGTTCTCGAACGAGCCGCCGAGACGACATAACCACGCTACGAATCTGCTAGGCTATTCAATGCTGGATGTTACGGTGACTGTCCCAGACTTCACACATTCACAGTTGTTCGTTCATATTTCTGCATACATTTGTCATCTTGATGAACGAGCTCATCGCCTTTGTACTTAGTGTTCGTACCCTCTATGTCCACTTCGTTTCAGTTGGTACGTTTGGCGCACTTATCACAGATCACTTCATTTAATAATCCCAGTTATCCTCTACTACGACTACGCCTTAACATTGTCCACCGAGGTTGACCGCTTCTGGTCTAGAGAGCGTATTTCATGGGGTTCGGCACTCTTCTACATCAACCGCTACCTTTCCCTTCTTGGCCACATTCCTATCATTTTTCAACACCTCTGGGATGTACACCACTCAAATTCTACTAAAGTGAGATCATAATGACCCCTCCTTCCGCCATAAATTATTGACTTGCTGATGATTGTAAATCTCAGATGTGAGCATATCCACAGCCCAATGTGATAGAAGAACTGTCATTGAACTCCACAGATGTGCTGCTCTCTCCTTGTACCATGAATACCTTGCTGTGATAATTCAAATTTTTGTTGGAAGTAAATTACTCCTTTTTTTTGCACCAGAGTTGGGAAACTCACATTATCAATGGTTCATAGTTTTCCTGATTATGCGCACATATCTGCTTTACAACCGAAGCCTGAAGGTTCTTCTCTTCATCTGTGTTTGTGCATTAGCGGTCTTAGTATTTGGCGCCGTAAGCAACAATACCTTATAATTGGGCTTCATTACTCTTCCTGACGACTGTTTTTTTTTTGCTTGATAGTGGTCGGTCAGCCCAAGGCATACTACCATAATGGGCGTGAAGTTTCCACAGATAGGTTGTCCTTTGCCACTGGACCGCGACCAGTGAGTTTGTCTCCAGTGTTTCCTCTGAGTTATCTCACTGTATACAAGTGCCATCCGTTCGTATCATGTACTTGATACTGACACATAGATTACCTTACTGATAAGCTCTAAAACAGGCCTGGCTTCAGGGTGGACTGGGCTACTGTTATTTGATGTTTTAATAGTCATCATGACACTCTATAGATCTCTAAGTCGGCGCCGTGACAGTCCCTTGTTCAAGGTCTTGTTTCGAGATGGTATGTAACGTTTACTTTTCATCAAACTTTCTCTTTCCAGTTTTCATGACCAATGGTCAGGAGCGATTTATTTTGGGTAGGAGATCATCTGTTGAGTATCACTAGAACTGTATTGATTCCTCTTTCAGGGTAATGGCACTTGTGGGCCTGTTGAACATTATTTCGTTCCATGTATGCAGAATTACCCACAATTCTCCTTTCCGTGATTCATGCCTATTTTTAGGTGTTATCTGTGAGTGGTGTATATCTGCGAAATAAGGGGGCTTATGATTAAAGGATGCATAGGGATATGATCGAGGTATCGTCACTAACTTCGCCAACATGTCAGGAACACATCTCTGTCACATTCCTAAAAGCTCACGAACATTCAGCATATCATCCACAATGATTTCCCGATTGATGCTCAACCTCCGCAACCCAAAACGCTACGCCTGCGCGATGTCGATATCGACGGAGTGCCCCGTTTCCGCTGTCCAGTTCAACACTGTCTCAAGTGCCACGACAACGATCAGCCCGGAAAATCAGTAAATTGTATCACTATACCTGAGTGTTCTGCTCTCATTCATCATAAACCCTTAAATAGATAGCAAAGCAAGATCAAACCACTTTCACGTTTCAAACGGGCAGACATGTACCAGACACTTTACTACTTACGCTTTCCTTCACTGGTTCGACGAAACACGGTTTAATTATGTATTATGTACCATAGTCTAGGTGTTAAAATGTATTCACATGGCTCTTGGCAGAAGAAAATGCGTAACATCCAACCAGTGGCACAGTTGACTATTGCGTTTACGAGTACTAGTCTTACATTCAAGACTTGGAACCCCTCATGCGTGCATACCCATACTACAACGAGCCCTCCTTTCTCTTCAGGGTGCTTCAGGGTGGTTCATGCCTTAGATTCAGAACACGAATGAAGAAGTATTGCGCATATGGGCATGCTTTCGTTGATTTGCATTGGAAGTCCAATCCTGCTTTGGGGTGAGATGTCTAGAACTAGGATTAACAGTGGCATCTGGGACTCGAAGAGTAGTTTTGTTAGACAGCTAGCTAGTTCTGAGGTGGCATACTTTCGAGTGTATGTGGTATCTACGAAAATCATCCAGATTGGCCGCATGATGGCCGCTCAGTAGCCTATACGGTTAATCCGGAGACTTTTTTAACCCAAGGAGTCTATACCGGAAGCGAGATACCTAAGAGCGTATTTCACTCTAAACGGTTGTTGTTGGCTCCTACAACGAGGGGCGATGAGCTCCAGTATTTGTTACTTCGGAGGCTTCCCTTGCGCAATGTAAGATAAATGCCAACGAAGTATGATTGGCAAATAAAGACAGGTGGATCGGGTAAAGGTAATCTGCTTGGAGTATAAGAGAGGAGATGGAAGTAACGTTTAGGGAGGAGAGCTGTGGCTGTGGCTGTGACCTCATGATTTGGGA
>JABCKU010008142.1:0-25051 GCA_018221655.1 Myochromella boudieri
GACACAACTCCGGATGACCAATATCGATTCACAATTTCCCACGCCACAAAACTTATATAAGGCTTTGCTTTTTTTTTTCTCCTACACCAAAACGTCAACCAGTGAGTACAAACGTTCAATTTTGTCTCCTGATGATTTCTTTGCCGCCCCAGTCGTAGCCCAAGGCGTTGACGATCGGCAGAGCACAAGCCAAACAGTTGCACCACTGACCTTTTTCCCGTCCATTCTCCGTTGAATACGAATTATGACTGACCTCGTGCTTCCAGGTTCTCACTGGTTTTCTCAATACATCCCGTATGGTGAGTTGGATATCAATTATCTTTCTCATGATGTGAACATACACCAACTCTGGAGTCATTGGCGATGGAGAAAACCATACAAAAAAATACTAAGAACAGCCAGCTGATCCTTTTTCTGATTTTACAAATATCTAAATTTGCTGACTCGCTTCCCTCCCGTTAGGCTGTACCATTGTCGTTTTCATTACTTTCCATGTTGATAATATATATTTCTGTTATTGCCAGGATATCGTTGTAATCCATATCACACCTGAAGCAAATCCAGACATGAGAATATCCAACATGCCTCGTAACTGTAGGAGTAACATTCTCGGTGGGTTTGACATAAGCATATCAAAAGTGGCGTGTGGCTTGCTGTGTTGGACGTTGTGGCCGAAGAAGATCGTCAGCAACTTTCCACGTGGTCGGGCTCGGACGCGTCCCGTCGGCGCGGCGGGACTCGGCAATTGACCAACTAGAAGTCTTCGCCATTTACGATGCGCCGATGCGATTCGTACCCATTCCAAGTTATATAAAACACCAAAATCAGCATGCTTTCCTTATCACACTAGCCCAGACCTTCGGGTAATTTAAATATGCATCCCTACCATCCACGTTTCTACCTCCATGGCGGTCCCAGTCGCATCCTCTGGTTCATTATAGGTGCTGCGTCCGCAACTTATTGGATCCACCACAAAGAGGCTCGGCGCGCAGGGTATGGTCACTGCATTCGTTCATCTGTCCCTCCACCTGCCCTTCCACCGAACCTGAACGCTGAAGGTGAGGACTGGGGTCCTCGGCGAGCGATGAGGGCTTTTAACGGGATGGTTCCGTCAGAACTAACCACTACTTCGAAAGATTGGAGCGAGGAGAAAGCTCGCGCGGCGGAGCTAGGCCATGCGGCTGGTGACAAAGTATGTTCATGGCATTTGAAAGATGCAAGTAGGTGGCTCATCATTGGTCTTGCAGTTGACGGATTTATCTGAGGCTACGTTGGATCACGTCCTTACAACCGTGGAAGTCTTAAAAGCTGTGCGTCATAATAATCTTTATGGTATAGGCATATCTACTCAACTTCCTGGTAGAAACTAGCGGAACATCGTGCAGAACGCGACAAACAAATGAAGGAGGATCAAGAGCGAAACAAGAATACAACCCCTTAATATTGCTACGAATCCCTTATAGTACTGGACATTACCATATTTTATAGACTGCATCCTTGTCATCGATATCGCACCACTCTTTCATTCCTTCCAGAAAACATAACATTTGTACAATATCAAACCAATGTCAAAGCACTTACTCAGATCACAAAAAGTAGCGGTAAATACAAAAAACTTTACAGCCGACACTTATTAGGCGATACTTGATGTTTCGGTGGCCTCACTAGTGCCACGCCTGGTAACGTACGAAGGGGCGGTAGGTTTCGTCTCTCCTTGCTCTTCCGCTGCAGCATGTTTTCTTCAGCACCACACATTGATGAGGTTAGAAGCACTTACGTGTCGAGTACCAGAAATAGGTAATTAGGCCAACAATGATGACCGCATAAGCAATGAAGTACAGCCAGTATGGATGGTAGTGCTATGAACCATGAGCGAAGACCACAAGAACATATAGTTAATCCTTACGTATAGGAACAACCCTAAAGCAGAGATATAAGAGGCAGGCATACACCAAAAAGTTTATCACATACCAAACAGTAGTCCCCAGAAATCACTGGAAAGGAGACTGAGGTTGTAGTACGTTGAAGACGCGAGGCGGTAGAGCATAGGAGCGACAGTATAAAGAATGAACATCGCTGAAAGATGTATTAAAACAAAACCGCACTCGTGGATGAAAAAAAGAGACATACCTGAGGTATAAGCGACCAAAATGCCAACTGAGAAGCAGTTTATTGGTTAGAAGTAGTAGTTTCACAAAATATCAGGTACTGACTTGTCATACGGTTCCAGGAAGCCAGTTTCATGGCACCATGTTCCAGACCTGCGGCTTGTATTCCATTGATGAGGGTTCCGTAAAGTCCTAGTTGGCCAATAACCTTTTGAATGTGTCCAAATTGGTCAATTGATTGTAACCTCATAACCGATAAGCAAAAACAACCTCGTAGAGAGGCCGCTTCCTAACGAAAAACTCCTCCGTTGCGTTCGCTATGAAGGGGTAAATCAGCCCTTGATAGCATGGAATGTATATCATACCCACTGAAACCATAGAGAGTTGCGCCAGCGATCATAAAACCGTCGCCTTTGGCTCGGTTTAGCGCCGTCCAGTCCTTGTCGGTGATTTGATCAGAGGCAACAAGTAAACCAAGTCCAGCAATGCAGACAAAAACGCCCTAACGACCTTAATAAGTCGAACAGTCCAGCACTTTACCAACATAAATGACGTACCAAGATTTGTGTCCAATGATATCTAGGACGCATGTAGATCCATGAAAAGAACATGCAAACAGGAATAGCCCAACTATTATATCCAAAATCAAAAAAGATATTTTGGTTAATATGAAGTAGGACATACGCATCGAGCAGCATGCATGACAGAAGGTCCGTGTATTGGTATGCCTGCGCCGTATTAGATGTAGACTCCAAAACAAAGTGATATCTTCAAATTCATACCTTGACTACTAGGAAGTTCCCCTCAACATCGCAAGCAGCCAAAATAAAATCTGTGAGAGGGCGCTAAACCATCCCGAACGGCACATACGCCAATAAAATATATACATACATTTCCATCCATCTCGGATAACCATGTTCCCCCAACCTCTGAATCCATCTATAGGATAAACCTTTAATTCGAAGAAAACAATTTCTTTGCATTGTAGGTGACGTACATTGGTATATCGTGTAGGGCGTGTAGATCATGAATAAAGAAAAATATCTGGGCGAGATACAGCCCGTTCAAACCGTTCCTACATTTCAAAACGCGACTTGCTCACAAGAAAAACGTCTGAGTCGTTGGAAGAGCCCAGTTGCGGTTCACCAGTTCCGTAGTGGTAACATTCGTACAGGTGATGCACAAGGAAACCACCTGTCCAGCAAAGAGTGACAGCATAAAGCGCCGGGTCCAAATGCTTTTCCACCGACGTCCAAAGCTCACGAAGAACCCCTTTGGGGAGGAGTAGTCCATCGGGGGTCGATTGGGTATGACATGGCTGAGATCAAAAGATTCAGGGCGTTCAATGTCAGCGAGGGAGTCCGTCTTCTTCATGTCTTCGTTCTGGTGGCTAGCGACAGACATGGCGACAGGCAGCTCAGCTAGGTAACACAGGCGAGTTAATTCTCGATATCAGGAGGTTGTAGATGGTGAGAAATACGTACCGGGCACTGGACCTGCGAAACTCAGTTGGTGGAGGACACTGAAAAGAGATTCGAGGGAGATCAATTTATTGACATGATCGAGCAATTTTGTTTGATGCTTGACTCAAAAGGCACAGAACAACAACTGTAAGCCGCAGACGGCACGCCTACATGCCCCAACTTTGCCCTGTATGGTGTTTGTAACACATGCCTGTGGCTCCACCGCAGTGTCAACGCCACACAATTCAAGCAATCGATTGGGGCGTTATCCAGGAGCACTCAAGCCATCCAGGAGGGGAGGTACAATTCTGGAAAGATCTTGGCGAGAGGACAGGTCCTTGCCCGATGTGAATATACAGATGGCGTTGTTCACTGACTGTTCGCAATCGGGACTTCTGAACTGCCCAACGTCAATGCGCACCAATTAGCTGCTTCGGAAAGAAAGATTATGGTAGCGAAGAAGGTACCCAGGGTATCGTCCTTATGGCGCATTGAATGGATGGCCTTTGGACCCGAACTGCCGACAGAGACTGACAGATTTGAGTTATGGGTGTGGTGTAACGATGACGGCACTATATATTGAGTAATGGAGTTCTTTGATAGCGGCTGGCGATAACTGTCTTGAGGAGGTTTCGCAGCGTATGCTCCGTCCATGTGTGAGATATATATGCACCTGCGTGAACAGTGTTCTTTGACGAGAACACCACGATGGATTAGCGTGAATCTCAGGTTATGCGGAATGACAAAGTAAATCCTCTCCATGATTTTGGCAGGAGAACAGGACATGACTCGAATAGCATTTCTATTCTTTCATCGACTAGGGCGATGTGTGCTAAACTGGACAGTCACACACCTGAAAAACGGTCATTTTATAATATCGAAATTCAATCAAGTGATCAAATTTGAACATTTAAACCTTCACCGTCACCTTTACGATATGTGCAAGCAAGGTCTACGGTGCGCTAGCTGTATCAGCCAGGATTTCACATTGAAGCCGTGTCAAAGTCGGTTCAGATCAATTCTAGACCTTTCTAAAGGGCTAAATCGAAGCACAAAACGCGGATATCAGTTAATTTCATTACGTAATTATCAATATATTCCCTTCTTCCCCTTCTTCCCGTGGACCGGTTCGTCCTGAGTTCATTACCTCAATGACTTGTAATCAAGTTCGACAGCGGAAAACAACCTAATCAATATTCTCCGTGCCATCGTATGTTTTCTTAAATTTATTTCGTGGTTGGAGAGAATGTTGACTCAATTCCAAAGCATCGAAATTTGATCGAAATATCCTGTCTCCATCAATCCCCACCAATAAGCGGAAACTGCTCAAAACCGGCTCTAAAACCAGCACACAATGCTGATTGTTGACGTTCGTAATATTTCCGAGTTCCAAAAAAGGGAAAAACATATGAAAAATGTAATATGGCATTCTTTTCTCTGTTTTCATCGAAATCACAATAAAAGGTGTATGGCAAATTATTCTATTCAAAGAAAAACATGCACATCATGCTTCCAATGCCCTGTAGATCATATGTAAACAACAGAAATTCAAGGAATACATATGAAAAACATGTGAAATGTTCTTCGTTACACACATGTCTGTCAAAGCGGAGTAATAACGAACCAATTCACGGAGAGGTTGCTTGGTTTATAGTATTACATAAGCAAATTAACTGATATCCAGCTTTACCCGACTCATTTTGCTTCTGAGAAGGCTCAACAAGCCTTCTCTTGCCATCGGGTTGCTGGGTAAAAATTCCAATCCTGGCTGATACAGCTAGCGCACCGTAAAGGTCGAATGAATAGTAAAGAGGCCAGTCGGGCCCATGGAGGATATGGAAAGGATTTACGTTCGAAGCGGAGAAGCTAGAGGAACCATCACCGATCGTCCGGTTGGCGGGAGCACAGCCGGAAGCGTGATAATATTATTCACGTTCATCGGTGACCACAAGCCTAGCCTCTATAGCTATTATTTCCCACTCTCCCTCGTTTTCCCTTACTGGAAACAAAATGTTTTTGACACGACAAGGCAAGTGATCAATCCCAAACATTTCACGGGCTTGTGCGGGACCTCAAATCAGTTCATCAACTTCTCACATCGTCCAAATCATCCGCTCGATATGTGGCCATTCTCCCCTTCCTACCTCACCGTGGTCAACACTAAGCGTGCCCAGCGAACCGAGGCTCTTGCTAGCGCAGGCGTTATCACGCCAGCTCAGTCTTCTGACAATGAGAAGTTCACGAATGCAACAGGTATGTTCTCTCTTGATGTCTATCATACTATTTCGTTGACAATTCATGTGCACAGCGACTGAGATCGTCGCACATATCGAGAAAGGCGAATGGACCGCGTCACAGGTAGTGGAAGCATACATCGCTCGAGCTGCCGACGCGCACGCTGTGACGAATTGTCTGACGGAAGGTGTGGTTGGTGCTGCTCGCCCATTTATCGTATTAACGCTTCATAAAAGTCATGTTTGATTATGCAAGGCGGCAAGCTAAAGAGCTTGACACTGAGTTCGCGTCTACACAGAAGCTGCGGGGTCCATTGCACGGCGTCCCAGTAAGTACTATTCTACTGGTCGTTGCTGCCTTCACCAACCTGGAGTCGCTGACCATTTTGGTTTCTGCCCCGGTTAGACAAGTTTCAAGGATCAATGTACGCTTGGTTCCACACTTGTTTTGTCTATCAGTCCAGAAAATGACTGATGTATATCGCTTTGACAGTTGATATTATTGGCTACGATTCAACCATTGGATTCACGGAGTGGTCGCACAGACCGGCGACGACCAATGCCGATGTACGTTACCCTTGTCGGAAAAGATGTCTATCACTACTCAGACTAACAATACCCTCTGTGTAGCTCGTGTCACAGTTCCTCGCAGCAGGGGCGGTTTTATTTGTGAAAACAAATGTCCCCCAGACAATGTTCGCGTTTGAATGTTCAAATCCCTTGTGGGGACGAACGACCAATCCTTGGAATGACAAATATACTTGTGGTGGTAGTTCCGGCGGCGAGGCTGCGCTTCTTGCATTGGATGGCTCTGCTGTCGGCATCGGCAGTGATATAGGAGGAAGTCTTCGTATACCCGCAGCATACTGTGGAATATACTCCCTGAAGCCCTCCGCAGGCCGAATCAGCTCCAGTGGTGCTAAAGGTATGAAATACGACCTACACTGATACCAACCGCTCATGTAACTATGCGCTAGGCCCTGTACGAGGATTTGAAGGCATCAAGACAGTCGTTGGACCAATGGGTCGGTATGGTGCATTTTCTGATTATTTGTTACGCGTCTTTACCTGTACACTGGTTAGATCTGTCGAGGACTTGCAGCTCGTCTCGCGGCTTATTTTCGGCGTCCAAGGGACTGAACAGAGTGTAGCTCCCTTGCCCTACCGCGACGTAAAGCTTCCCGCCAAGCTACGCTTCGGATATTACACCACAGGTCCCTCTCCCATCCCATCCTACACACTTTTCTAGTCTAGTCTGACACCCGGTACACTAGATAACTACGCTAAGGTGTCGCCATCGTGTCAACGCGCCGTTCTAGAGACCGTCGAAGCACTCCGGAAGCAAGGTCATGAGTGCATTGAGTTTAATGTGCCTGGTGGCAAGTCCACTCTTTCACCATCACACCCTGTAATCTTGGCTGACTCGACCTCCTTTTCTTGCTTTTCGCAGTACCCGACGCATTCAATATCTTCGTAGGGCTCACAGCCTCTGATGGGTACAAAGAAATGCTCAGCCATTTAGGGCCTGATCCCAAGGTAGAGGCATAGTCACTGTTATGACGCCACAGTAACCGGCGATCACTCATGTGGCACATTTGATTAGGAAAGTAGCGTGTGGTTGGTGACGTTCGGACCCAAGCTTCCCTGTGAGTAACGTGCATCCGCTCCTAGCGGCTCTGTATGACTCATTAGATATCCAAAGCATTCGTTCGAAACATTGCATCGTGGGCGATAGAAACGTTATTTGGTGATTCTGTATTTGCGAACATTATCAGAACAGCAAGGGTTCGCACTGTCGGCGAGTACAAGAAGCTCGTAGCAGAACGAGAGGCGTTTATTAGGTCGTTTCACAAAGAAGTGAGTCGTGCTTGACAAATCGAAGCAATTATCTGATTACGCTTACTTTCTAGGTGTGGAATAAACACGGTTTTGACGGCATCATCGCTCCTGTGCAAGCCCTCCCCCAACTGCCTCATGGGTAAATGGATCTGTTGGCTATTTCTCCCGTCTTACAGCTCATCTGAAATATTACTTGCCAATAGCGGTTGCGACAATTATTCTGCTTTGGCTGCTGCCACTACCTTCTACAATTTGTTGGATGCACCTGCGGGGTGCCTCCCAGTCACGCACATAGATCCAATCCGTGACCAACTGACAGACGAGTGGAAACAAGCGCCTGGGGGTGGATCTACCATTATTGAAGGCGGTATTTACAGTGGTAAGAAGCCGCTGTATGACCCCGTACAAAGCGTTGGCATGCCCGTCAACATCCAGATTGTGGGGAAGAAGTGGGAGGAGGAGAAGGTACTGGCAATGATGGGTATTGTGGACGAGGCACTGGGTAAGAATCGCGGGTTTGGCCCGGGTGCATTGAGCGCTAAGTTGAAGAAGGCGAATCTGTAGAGGTGCAATTGGATATCGGTTCAGGGTCTTGGATTATTTCCCTTGGGTTGTCGGGGTCATGCCCCTCTTTTATATATAATTCATACAAGATTTCTATGTTAGCAAGAGTTTGCTTTATCTTACATACTGTAGAGCGTTGATAATGATTTCATTGGAGTGAGTCGTGATGAACTCTGACAGATCCAATTCACTAGGTTGTCGGGCGTCCTGCTCGTCGGTCTTCCCTTCTCTGCACCATCTAAACGTGTAAGGCCCCCTCATCAACTAAATAGCATTGCAAATTAGAAGAAAGGGTCCGAACCCATGTCTTTTTGCAATCGCGGTAAGCTTGGAAATAGTCAAGACAAAAGTCACGGTCGTAGTCATTCCTGTTCATACAGTCCATGGAGGCCTTAGCAGCGGCAGCACATGGACTGTGCAGGCACATAATCACGGTCACGGTCATTGAATGTCATGGACGAGACGCACTCGATGAACTGGGAGGCTACATGGCGGCCCTGGGATGGTGATCAACCGATGAATTCAAGGATGAAGAAGCTCTAACACACTTGGAATTGCTCTCTGTAATTCAGAGGCTTCACATTGTCTTCCGGGTGCTCACTGGATCCTTCAGTCTTTCCCATACGTACGGAGTGTCGTGGGTGATAACTTGTGAGACAGACGCGGAGTTCAAACCACCAATTCAAAGTCCCCATTCATGCAGCCCACAAGGAACTCATTTCTCAGAAGCAAAGCACATTCAATACTAACTATCAAGGAAATAATAACTAACACAATCACGCGATCCCTTTCAATGTTCAAGTTTATCAAGGCTCTTTGGGCAATGGCGGTGGCTCAGCGGGCTGGGGCGCAAAGATCAGGTGCAAGGGCGGCGTCGTCTGGCTGTCCTCGTTGAGGAGCGTTGCAATAATCGATCGACCCGCGAATGACCGACCAGCCAGTCCCTTCAACGCCATTGCCGCAGAAGCAGGGTCCGTATACTTCACATATACCCTGCCCACACCTGCCGCCTCGTCCTGACGGGCTGCATCCTGTACCATTGTGTGTCCACTTTCTCCCCACTTGCTCTTGTCCTTCTTAACAGGGCGTGGGATGCGCAAGTCTTCCACTGCACCATATGTTGCACACTCCTCCTTTACGTCCTCGTACAGGTCGCCGTACTCCATGTCGTCCACAAGGTCATCTGGTGTCACCATATTGAGCATGAGCAAGATACGCGCGTCTGCTGTGGAGTCTGACCCGGCGGGCATGATTGGTCGAGGAAGTTCGGGGAACTGGTCGTATGGAAGGTTAGGAATCATTCCAGGCGTACCAGGTTTAGCTCCAACGGAAGCTCGTTGCACGACGAGGTAGCGGTCGCCAAGCTCCATGCCGTTGAGACTCTGAATCGCGACATCAGTGACGTTTATATCAACATATTCAAAGAAGGCAAAGCCCTGTATGCCAAGTCAGACATAGCATAGATCGAGAGAAGCTTTACATGCCTTTGATGGCCCATTTCCATTTTCGCGGACAAGATTGAATGCTTTGAGCTCTCCAAAACTCTTCAGTAGTTCCATGACTTGTTCTTCATTCAGATATGTTGGAAGGCCGCCAACAAAGACCTTGTTGATAGAATCCGGTACATTAGTAGAGACAACACCTGGAACGTGAACACCAGGGGAAGCCATTTCAATGCCCCCATAGTCTTTGGGACGGCGGATTTTGAGGGGACCATTGATGAATATGATTCCATCAAAGGCCATAGCTGCTGTAGCATCTTCTGCGCTGCGGAACTATGTAGCCAAATGGGATAGTGAGGTTTAGAACTGACAGAAGAATAGTATGACATACCTCAACAAACGCGTAATTCTTTTCGTAGTTGCACTGGACAGCCAATACAGGATTACCTGGTCCACCCGTGCCAATGCTCATTTCTATCATTTTGCTGTTGAAGAAATCTGCAAGGTTCTGCTCGTTGACATCTGGGGTGATACTACCGATATAGAGGCGACGGGACTGGCGGGAAAGGTTGGGGTTACCACCAATACCCATCCCAAAGCTCTGTACTGGCATGGGAGGAGGTAAACCTGCTATACCGAGTATGGGTGGAACCTGTGTTCGGTTAGCACCAGGAAGGTTGAACAAGCCTGGAATGCTTCGAATGAGTAATTGATGTAGAAAAAAAAGATAAGAACAAGCACCTGTTTGTTTTGCCTGCATTGCAGTATATTGTTCATACCCTGGGGCATGAACATCCCAACCCGAGGCTTTTCTCCTTCTCTGCGACAAGGGAGCTGCTCCTTCAGGTGTGGGAGACCGCCTCTCTGGCGTACCCATTCCATCTTTGCCCCTGCCACGTCCACCTCTCCGTTCACCGCCACGCGGGGGCTCTTCTGCCCGGCCCCGTTGAACGTGCGGCGGCGGTGGTGGTGGTTGTTCGTCTTCACGTGGACGGAAATCGCGGCGCCTGTCCGCATCGAATGGTGGTCTGCCTGAGTGGTCTTCATGTTCCCGGCCACCACGGCTGTATCTGTCGCGGTCACGTCGGTCGTCACCTCTACGACCACCCATTCCGCCCCCTGAACCACGGTCGTTGTACCTGTCACGGTCGCGGTCACGGTTTTCACGGTGCTCACGGTGGGAGCCATCGCGCTCATGGCGTGAGGAGCGGTAGCGATCTTCACGGTATCCACCACGGTCTAGAAGGAGAAAGAAAAAAGAAAGAGGACTCAGGTAAGTATGTGAGGTCGACTCTGGCCAGGATGAGTTGCGCGGGCGGCTGAACAGAGCAAGGCAAGATCCGCTAAGGGGCTAGCTAGCTGAAAGGGAAGCATGGTGCAAGGAAGAGAAAATGCACCATGAGCTCATTATGTTTGGGAGCACGGAGAGATGCAAAAATAGTAATATAGAGGACTGTTACCTCTAATGCTGCCGCCCATTGGAGTAGCGCCTGTGGCGTTGCTCACGGAGGTGGCTGGCATGCACAATCAAGAAGGAGCGAATGAAGGAACGATGTACTCACCGTAGTCGTCGCCCATTGCTGCCAGCTTGAAATTTGTGGTGACCGTTCAAGTCAACCAGCAGTTGAAACTCCGCTCCAATACTCCTTCCATATGCCCACCGAACTCCCCTACGCAGCCGACGCTGAAGTCTCCTTATCATACGATGAACTTGAGGTTTGTGACTTCAGAACCGCAAGAATATTTTATTGATACCTTTAATCCAGGTCCTTCGGATACAGTACGAAAAAGAACTTGCCCAGACACATGTTACTGTACAAACCAAATTTAATTACTCCTGGGGCCTCGTAAAGAGCCCGATGCGTGAACATCAAGTAGAGGGCGTGCGGTTACTGCAAGGTGTGTCCTCGTGTAGATACCCTGCAGCGGGGTTATAACCGTTCCCTATAGAAATCTATCGGGCCGAACCCACACGACGTAGAGAGTGCTTGTACTATCTAGCACTTGGGTACTATAAGATGGGCAACTTCGAAGAGGCGAAGCGTTTCAACGGTGTGTTTTTCTTTGTTCTCATAGGACCTCTGTAAGTTTACCTGCTTCCAGCTCTCCTGTTGGACAAGGAGCCCACAAATATGCAAGCGCAGTCGCTGGGTCAACTAATTGATAAGGGTGTTGCTCGAGGTCTGTCCCGTTCTTCGTTCTTGGAACTGGCCTTGCCTAACAGCACTACTATAGAGGGGTACATTGGGATGGCACTAGCTGGGGGCGCCGCAGCTCTGGGAACCATCCTCGTAGCCACTCTAGTACGGCGAGCCTCCCGCAGGTAGTCTGTCTCTCTCGCACGTCTGACCCATCCCTATTCTGCTTTTTTTTATCACTTCCATTATGCTATCGGATTGCACCGTTCACGAACAATTACATACTCCCGCTACAATCCCTGCTCCATATCTTTACCGCAATCATCATAATCATCCAGCCAATGGCCTGGCAATGGCATGCTGCTTAGCACATGCATATATATCATTGCTATGCACGATCTCATGTATCCTTACGCACACGACAACCCATCATGATGTCTTGATCTGTTTTCTAGAATTTCTAAAAGACCGTCTGCTGCGCAACTCCTCCATAACTCTACATCTTGATGAACCACGCTATAAATTAGAATCTACAGTGTAGCAAACGAGAAACCCATAATACAAGAATACAGATGGTATTGCAGCAGCTTACACTAAGGCCCATGTCAAAGCAAAAGGCATAGCGAAGCTGATAAGTAATGCATGCAAGAGTCGAGTAGAGATATACATATATAGTTCGTCCTGGTCTCTCGTAACTTTAAGTGTTCAAGTCATAGCGTATTCCCGGGAATAGGTGCTCGGGTGCACATGAAAATAATTTATGTGAGGGAGGAGGCGGCTGCAACAGTACTACAGCATTTTTATGTTGGGAGGAATTGCGCTGGGAAGAAAATCATAAAGTATTGATACGAAAGGGAGTTAAAAGTGGGCTCACCCGCCTGTGCATTCATTTCGTCATCCGTAAGCTGCAATTTATCAGAAGACGTCGACGTATAGCAACACCGGATAACCACGTACTTTGAAGGAATATATTCCGAGCACAATAAAGCCTGCTAGGACTGCTATTTCGAATAAGACCCATAATGCAGCCCATACTGCAGAAAAACCAGCATAGATGAATCAAGTAAGTTATGGAACTACAAGATGTGGACGCACCATGTGGTCCCAGCTGTGGGTACAGGAGGTTGAATTGTGTCGCATCGGAGTCATTCGTTTTGTGAAAGAATCGGTCGTCCGCGACGTCCCCTTTAGTTTTCATGAACAAAACCTATAGGTTTACAAACAAGTCTTACGTACAAACGACAAACAGAACGCTGTGTGTACCATACGGGTCAGTTCTGCCTATCGAAAAGTTCATGCTGCTCAAACGCACCTCATCACGCCAATAAATAGGCAATACCATCGCAAAGGTTGCCTAAATCAAGGGATTAAGCCTTGCTTACATCCTACATCCTATACTCACGCATGATCGATAAACCAAAATGCAATAAGCAGACCTTCATATAGTATTGTGAGTGCTATCGTCCTCAAGATCCACATCACCCAGTTCAGCCAAACAATAGGGACGCTAATCCTTGCAGCACTCACAGTTTATCTCTAACAAGGACGAGAGGCATAACAAGCCCGATTCCCAAAACAAAGCTCATGACCTTGGATACAAGGGTGCTGTACCCAGCGAGGACAAAGAGGCCGCCTAGTAGCGTAGAGCCAATGTAGCCAGACGCAAGAATGAATGGTGGGTATCCGCCCTCGACAATGGTGGCACCTCCTATGTGTGGGTCAATGGTTATACGTAGGATGCGTCCTCCCGACATAACAGCCTGCGACAGAGGTTACTATGGAAGAGGTCTCGTAAAAGGACAACACCTACGGCGGTGATATGGCAAAGTTCGTGAAGACCGATGGTGAATAGTTTAAGAGGGTTGATCATGTTTCGCACGACAGGGACATTCCAGAAGCCAAATATAATAACGGCCATAGCTAGGATCTAGCCACGGCCCTTTAATGAGACTGTCCTTGACATTTATGAGGGTGGTAAACATACGACATAAATCACAACGACCTGGAAGCGAACACTGGGTTGGAACAGCGAAGATCGGGGAATATATGGTAATACGGACGAACCTGGTCGTTCGATGGGGTCATTGAGGCATCAGGGGCTGGAGACGGGGACGGGATGGGAGGGGCTATTGGAGGTAAAGCCATGGGTATCAAGTGATCTGCCGAGTGGCAGACTGGTCAAAGGTACCAGGGGTCGCGTAGAATGCCTCCAGCGCGTTAAAGGGATGTGAGTGCTGTGGACGATTGCCTCGTGCTCAGGGTAGTCAACCTCAAGAAACTTAAAATGGAACCGCGAACACGCCTTTGCCTTCCTCTAGTCACTCGAACATCATGTGACCGTCGACGCGTCAGTCACGAGACCCCACCATAATTTACTTTCCAAGCTCCGCCTGTGCTTCTCGTCAAAGAGCTATTTAAGTCGCAAAAAATGCACCGCGTTTCAGCCACACTCTTCAACTTCAACATCCACAAAAAAACCCCAATAATCAACCAGTCTCCATGGTACGCGTTTTCCTCATCTGTGAACAGTAGCTGTATGATCTGAGCCTCGATCCAGCCAGGAAAAGGCAAAGCGTGAATACACGCGTCCTGACTTGGCTCGCGACGCGTCACTAAGCTTTTAACAGCGGAAAATCGCTCAAGGGGAAGGTCGAACCCATTCCTGGTATAAGACGATCACGAGCTCAACGAGCGGGACTGCAATTCCCTGTAAGTCGTATCGCACGGTTAATGAAGAAGGGAAACTTGGCCAAGCGTATTGGTTCTGCTGCACCTGGTGTGTTGTACACAAGCCTACGTGACGTCCTTTTTAATTGTTCCTCAGTATACCTTGCAGCGGTGCTTGAATACCTCGCAGCAGAAATCCTTGAGCTTGCTGGTAATGCCGCCCGCGACAACAAGAAAAAGCGCATTGTCCCCCGACACCTTCAACTCGCGATACGGAACGATGAAGAGTAAGCTGCCTTGTAATTTTTGCTATTTGACTGACTTTACCCCTCAGGCTCAATAAGCTCCTTGGCGATGTGATCATCAGCGAGGGCGGTGTCGGTGCGTCTACCACTCTACATCTCTCTGGATCTTGCAATGATTATTGACTATACTGTACTCCAGTTCCCTACATTGCCCCAGAGCTACTTCCAATCAAGAAATCGTCCAAGTTTAGAATTGGGGGTGAAGGTTCTCAAGACGTCTGAAACGAAACCATAGATGGCTCCCTCAACCCTTTTTACTGTTACTATTACCCCTTAGTTTTCCCCACAGAACGTTGCTCTGCTTTCTTCTGTATATCGTGTATAATTTACGTTACACTCATCGACTTGTTATCCTTACAACGCTATCCTCGTAGTTTAAATGTACATGTATTGTGGTTTTGAATTTAGACCTTTTCGCTGAAGCCAGCAACGCACGATGAATAGGTATGGGCTGGACAACGTCAAGCTATCCAGGCATAAGTATCAAAGCATAAGTAAGGCATATGTAAGTAACATCTCATGTGTGATGAGCAGGGGCACTGGTAACATCATCAATTGCCCAGTGTTCGAAACAAGAAAAAAGTTCATAGATCATCCTGTGAAAAGATTTACATAAACCAACACACGCCCCACCTTGGTATGTCAGCATATTTCTTCCTTTCTTACTTCCTCTCCAAAACATCATCCTCGGCATCACTCGCCATCGTCCTCCTTGAAAGTGCTGGATTCCTTCCAAGCACGCTGGACGGCCGTCTGACTGGGCTGCCACTCAACCTGTTGGCAGCTCTTGCACTCGCACTGATTGGCGTCGTGGGTGCAGTTCCAGGCGGGCTCGGACTACCCTTGGTGTTGAAACTTTTCACTTTGTCAGCCACACTTCCTACTGCCTTGTGTACTCGTGTTGCACGAGGACCGCGTACGCTAGCGGCTGGTCCAGATCCAGCACGCGAAAGACCGGTGCGGCCCATGCCAAGTACCTGGTCCTCCGGGGGTGAGGGGCTGCGCGAGCCGACCTTTGTTGGGGAAGGGCTTGCAGCAGCAGGGGAACTAGCGCCTGTGCGTTTGAAGGGGGTCGGCGGAGTAACAGACGGGGTTGGTGGAGGCGGAGAGGCGGGTGGTTCGACAAAGGTCGGCCGAGATGGTGACGAATCATCTGGTTCAGGGGGTGGTTCCTTGAAAGCGGGACGCGGAGGTTGACCATCAACTTCCGGGGGAGGCTCTTTGAAAGCGGGTCTGTCGGTGGGAGAAGAAACGGCCACAGGCGGTGGTGGTGGTGGAGAGGCCACCTGCACTGGTGGTGGGGGCGGGGGCGGGACAATAGACGGAGGAGGTGGCGGAGGAATAACTGTTGCTGGTGGCGGAGGAGGGGGCACGAATTGGGAAGGCGGAGGTGGTGGATGCACTGTATGAGCCGAGGATACGGGGATGTTGGTTACCGGAGGAGGTGGAGGAGGTGTAAGAGCAATTGGAGGGGGAAGGGGTGGGAGCTCAGGCGTCTTGGGAGGTGACCTGATCAACGACGGATTTTGTGCAATCTGTTGAGCTGCAAGAAGTTGTTTGGCATCAGCACCTACCGAAAGGCGGCTTCTGCTAACCCGCATGTCGACGAGGCGGGTGCGCTTGCGAACGGGAACTTTGCGTTCTGATTCCCTTTTCTTGCGGCTTATTGTTGGGGGAATAATAGCATCATAGTTCTTGAGCAGATCAATGAATAGCACTATTGGGGATGAGTGTTTTTATTATAGTCTAACAATCACAAAGCTCACAAGTTGGGTGACGGTCTTGAATTGACAATTGCGATTCAACCTTAGGTCGGACAATTGCTATGAAGCATCATCAACAGATGCGGAGACTTAGTGACAGGGTACCCACATCGTCCGACAGAAAGCGCAAGTTTGGTTATGTAAACCTCATCCGATTCTTCAACGTTCGTGTTCTCAATCAAACTGTAAGTTAATCCCATAAATCTCAACTATTCATGGAAAACAATTAATCAGAGCTCACGTCTTGAGGTGCTTCACCACCGCGTCCAAGACGTACAGATGCACCCGAGGGAGTCTTTGCAGAGCAGCTCCAACATTTTGGATATGTTCCTCGGTGGACTTCTGAGTCTCCGCTGACCCAACCGTGGGGTATAACTTGCGGAGATCGTCATAGCCTTCATAGAGAGCAAGTGGAGGGTCCAGTTCCAGGATCCATAGTTTGAGAGCGCTGGCAATGACGGGTGCTTCGTACCTCGCCAACAGTTCAGCTGGAATGGGCTGTCCAACAGGCACAGCGTTCAGTGCCTCACGTAGATGGTGCACGGTAGCCAGAGGCACTTCATAGATCCACGCTTTCCTGCGTTCTGTAAATTACCGTAAGGAGAAGAACAATCACTTGTGGGGGAGGACTCACCAGTATCATTAGGTAACCTCTTGTATGCCTCCTGTAAACCCTGAACAAGACCAGTAATCACTGGCGGGACAGAGTCCTTCTTCTCCTCACCCGACGTCAGTTCATGCCAGCCACCCTCTGCCCACTTCCGCAAATCGATACCGAATACAACATCCGATTCGTCATGGGCAATACTCTCATACACCTGCGCATCAGGTCGGAAGGGGCCAGTACGATACCTTTCGATCAGGGCAGTTAGATCATTCTCTGGCTGATACGATGCGACGAGCGTTGCTTGGCGCTCAAAGGACGAGTCGAGTGATTTGGGCAAGTTCGCGAGAGTACCCTGGTATTGAAGAAGCACTAAAGTACAACATACGAATTGTTAGATAAGAAAAAAAAAAGCAGAGAAAGCTCTAGAACATACCAGTCTTGACCGCTCTTAAACGTTCCGTCTCCCAACGTTGCAAAATTTTGAGCGTTTCTTCAAGGCGTTCCTCCAACCCAAGCCGCTGGCGGTCAAGTTTACGAATGGCAATACGATATGCATTATCGGCCTCATCAGCCTCATGACGTGCCTTCACATAGGGGTGTTCTCCGTCCTTTGCGTTGTTGAGAACCTTGGTGACAAGGTTGACGAAATTGTTGGTTTGCTTGATGAGCGCCTCTGAGCCCTTCGCCGGCGTTATCCCGTTCTGTTCTTGCTGTTTGACCGCCCCTTCTACGTCAAATGCCTACGTAACCATGTATAACCCCACGTCAGTCCGTTATATACTCATAGAAATTCACGCATTGTACCCACCTTAGGCCGGAACTGGTAAAACGCCTCATCCGAGTTCTCAAATTGGTTTCCAAACTCTCCGATGCGCCTAAGTAAGCCCTCTCGTTCCGCCAAATCTTTTGCCGCGTCCTCCGCACGGTCAAGGCTCCCACCGAAGCCTGGTACATTGACGTTCAACCAAGACACGAGTTCTTCCCCAGCAAAGCAATCCTGGTATTCTCCAAGGAGCGGGAAACGTATGGGCCGCAGTGGAAGCTCTTCAGCCGCCCGCGTCAAAAGTTGCGAAATAGATGCAGGCTTGAATGCGAGACCCGCCAAAAGAATTGGCTGCGGAAGGGCAGGCGACTGCGTGAGTTCAATTCTAGGAGGAAGGGGCGACATGGGCGGCGGTGACGGCGGCATGTCTTGATCCACTGCCTTGCCTTTGCCCTTGTCAACTTTCGGAAGAATTGTGTCGGCTGCCTCGGGCTCTTCGGTCATGAGTGCAGAGTGGACGACGGTACCAGCACTATCTTTTCGAATTTCTTTGAGGCGCTTAGCAATGCGTTCAGCGACACTAGGGGTTCGCGGAGGCGGAGCACGACCATCAACCGGACGCACTCGTGGAGATGTGGTATATGTATCAGGGATACTGCCACCGCTGTTGGGTGCGAATTTGGCACTATAACGAGGTGTCACACAGTAAGATTTGTTGGATATTTTGCAATGGAAGAACTTACTCGTCCTCAGCCTCATCTGCTTTCCGAGTCTTCGCTAGGTACTGCTGCTTAAGCTTAGCAACATCTCCCTGCGCTTGATCGTACGATTTAAGCCAACTATCAAAGACAGTGGCCTTGTTCTGCCGGATGCGGTCCTGTAGAACAGAAGGATGAATGGCACTTCACAAGGAACAAGAAAGAGACTAACGGCGTAGCTGAGAGCCCAGTCCTCGAACGGTTCGGCAACAAGAGTGTTTAGCTCATTTGCAATGGACTTGTGGACTTGACCCTGAGCTATGGATTCCGCCTGGAGACCTCGGAACGCCATGAGCAAGGAAGCCCCGTCATCAGCACCGAACCCAGTTCCTGCACAACCTTAGGAGACTGTGAACTATGTGAAAAATATAGACACACCTGCCGGCCCAGTAAGGCCCGGATTTACGAGGCTCGCAGCAAGATGCCCTTCAGCCACTGCTCGTGCCTGAGGACGATATGAGTGACTATAACGCGTATGACAATTTTGAAAGAGAGCTATGCACCCTGATAAACGCGACTATTTCAGCATTCTCAGCCACACCCTAACAGGATTTGGTCAGGTGGAAAAAAAGTAGTGGCCAGAAATGTGGATACTGACTTGTTCTAACTTGCGGAACAAAACTTGGACACCTGTGCGGTAGTCCTGGGACCAGAATGAGTTGGTGAAACTCAATGGCAGGGACAGCACCGCCATTGTGAGACCACTAGATAATCAGGGAAGAAAAGTAAAGGAGATGGTGGTATAAGGCAAGGTTGTTGTAGGCGGTGTCCCCGGCTTCACGACTCGTTCGTGCAACAAGTGGCAAGTGCGCACGTGGCAACAATATTTCCATCTCACGATCAACTACTGCACAGTGCAGGTTGTCTGTTTAGGCTCAATTCTTAGACTGCCTCCATGCACATGTCTGTACTGAATATGATACCCTTTTCTCCGTTTATTGTATGGTCTTGTGTAACTTAGAATTTCGTTTCAGAGACCAGGGAAGGCACCGGGTATTGCCGAGCGGCAAAAAAATATTGAAATTGATGAACTGAACGCGCTCGCTGTGTTGGACGACGATGGGACATGCTCACAAACGGCTGATCACGTCCGCAGCCAAAATTGCATCTGTCTCCACAGCACACATCCCAAAATTTCCCCCAAAAGAATCTCTCTTCAAACACCGTGAGGTACCAAAACTGCCATTTTCTCCAGAAACATGGGCGTCCACACAACCCGCCCCTCCTTCTGCTCTTTCTGCATTTGCCCATAGAATAGGTCTTGCCTCAGTACTCTCTACACCAGAAATATTTCTGCAGGCATGCACACATCCTTCTTTCACAACCCTCCAGTCACAGTTTGCACCACACGAACCGAAAGCAAACACAAACGCACACCTTGCACCACTAGGCAACTCTCTCTTGGGCCTCTTCGCCACGGAATTTGTTCAGGCCGCGTATCCCTACCTCCCCACTCGCGTCTTCAAGGCAGCAGTTACTGCCCACGTTGGCACACAGACTTGTGCAAGTATTGCGCAAGAAATGGGTGCAACACCTCTCCTCCGGTGGCATCGCTCAGTACGCATCCTGCTGGCTTACTACCAACTTTATTGTCTCATTTATTTCGTTTTATAGTCAGATTTAAACCACTCCGACGCCCTCGCTTCCATTCCCCGCTCAATAACGGCACTCATCTACCAGAACACGTCCCTCCCCTCTGCACGCCAATTTGTACATTCATATTTCCTCTCCCGTGACATTGACCTACGCGGAATGATTAAATTTCGGGATCCCAAAAAGGCCCTTCTAGAGATGGTCAACAAATTCGAGCGAGAACGACCAAAGTCTAGGTACGGACACTGGTACCATTGCACTCAAATTTTTATCAACGCTCAACTCCCTTACGCAGGCTATTAAAGGAAACTGGTCGTTTCTCCAACTCTCCTATCTTTGTCGTGGGCATCTACTCTGGTGAAGACCAGCTAGGTGAAGGCTTCGGCTCCTCACTGAAGATGGCAGAATTCCGGGCGGCAGAAGACGCGTTACATCGCGTATACCTCACGCGAACGCCTAACCACCTTATTCACCTCCCGACATCAACGTTCCCCCTGGGCCTAGGTTCAGTATTCAGCTCACAGGGTGAGGAGCAGCCCCACACACCGCCAGAGCTTGTTATGTCAGAAATTACATACGCGAGCTCGGGAAAGAGCTCTGTCTTGGGACCACGGAGGTGACGATGTGCATTACATATAACTAATTATTGCAAAAGCTCTATAATCATGAACTGGGAAGTCTGGTGTTGAGGTATAAGGTGACATTGAATGGGTATATAAAGGTATGGTTTTGAGCTCTCGGATAATTACGTTCGCTTGCTATGTGATGAGCATGTTCGATAATGCTCTACTCGAAACCTAGTCGACGTCGTTCTTCACGTTCGCGCTCAAGCTGGGTCACCTTGTCCTCTACATCCGTTATGGTGTCATCCCAGACAACGAACAGCTCAGATAGCGCATCGACCTGGTACCCATAGTGTCTAAGATAGTTTTTTATGTAAGAGGAGATTAAGAATACACACTTGGGTCGCATGTCGTTCCATCAACGCAGCCGTCCTCCTCTCTAGTGATGCAGCCAGTTCAATGTCCTCCTGATGCCGTTTCAATAGCGCAACCAGACGTGGTTGCAACTGCTCATATGCTAAAGAAGACCGTGCATTTGTTAGCAATCTAGTGGAATGGCGTATGCGAAAAACCTACAAGCGAGTTTCCCTGCACCAGTCACGCCTTTCTGCTCAAGTAATTCGATCTCCCGCATATCTCGATCAGCAGCACGGATGTCCTGTTCCATTTCAGTAAGAAGTGAGTCAAGCTGCGCTCGCGACATTTCACTGTATGTCGGAATCGTATCAGAGAGAGTTCCGGAAAGTGCAAATGCAGGAGTAAGGAGGCTCGCATGCTGATCGTCTGCGTAAAGGATGGGATGATTGAAACGTGTTAACATAAATGTGAGGAGAACGTACAATGAGCCATAAACCGTTTAAGTCCATCGTTGCTTCCTACAACGGTATCGAGGCGTCGTTGGATGTCCTCAGCAGTCTGACATAGTGTATCGCCCTTCTCAGCAATCTCCCGATCCTTGCCTTTCTGTTCCCGTGTAGAGTCGTGCTTGACACCATGAAGGAGAGCCTCTAGCCAGCGAAGACGTAGGTCAAGCGCGAGCGTGGGGTTAATTGTGGCTGGTGTCTGAGGTGGTACAGGGGCAGAAGACGCGTCCATTGGTTTCTGTTGCTGAGGTGATTGAGAGAGACTTGGAAAAACAGTGGAAATAGACGAGGGCGGCGGTGATGAAGGCGGAGGGGAGGATGAAGGCGACGACGTGGTCGAGAGGATACGGTGTGCACGTTGGAAGTCGCCGAGGAAGACGCTGCCAATGTTCGCCATGGCCCAGCAACCTCAGGTTCGAGCCAGCGGGGAAATGCAAGGTTTGATCACAACAATTATTTATCTTATCAGATAACACTGCTACCATTCCGAGTCTGAAGCTTCACCTCTGCCATAAGTTGACCACGATCCCTCTTTCCTGTGCCAGCGCCTGCACCCTCTCTACTAGGCTTTGGTCCCAATGTACTACGTCTTTCCACACGATGGAAATCGAGCTCCAGCCGACTATTCGCATATCGATGACTGCTGAGGCGACCTGCTCCATCGTCATACTTTCAGTGGCGTCAGTGATCAGGATGGAAGAATACCCAGCCCAAGGAGATGTCATTGTCGGCTTTCTTGATGAGCGTACCTTCTCCGTAAGTGTCGGAGCACTAACACAAGTGCCGTCGACACTGAGCAGTTCTAATTCCTTGAGCCTGTGTATGGTTGCGTCAAGAGCTAACTCCTCGTCCGGAGACGAACGGTAAATTTGACATGCAAAAATGTTGAGCTGACGAATTGTGCGTGCGCTGGAAGAAAGGAAGAGGAAAAGGTCGCGGTTGTAAAAACCTTTAACTTTACTGAGAGTGACATCGGTCAAATTGCATTCCGTAGGAGAAGCAAATCGTAACAACTGAGGTCCACTGAGCGTCCCATCCGTCAGCATCAAATTCTCCAAGTTACATCCAAGATAGCTGCCGGGAACTCTGTGCGAAGGTAGATATAAGTCTTTTATAAGTTTACGATTGGGTAACTTACTCGACATCGTGTCGGTCAGACCATTCAGATATTTGAAGTTTTGAGAGATCCTTCCAGTTCGCAATGAATGATTGTATATCAGATATGGTCAAGGTACGCTGATTGTCTGCGAGGTAACATTCGCGAACCTGGCGGAGATTGGCGAGGCCAGCCACAAGTTGTTGTACGAGAGGCTCAGGGACATGAGGCAGACTAACATTTTCAACGGACAAGGCGTAGCGTAGGATTGTCAGAAAGGAATGCCAACTATCCAGATTGTTATCGAATCCAGGATTTGGTGGTGTGAATGTGTAATCCTTGTAACTGTATGTATGCATCAAAGCGCCATATTCTGGCTGCTTTTCAAGGCAGCGTGCAACGACATGCACGTCTGCCTCCATCTGATCGTAACCGTCAAAGCGGTCGAAGTAAAGAGCTACCACATGCAACCAAGATTTGCACACAAGAGCATAATCCAGTAAGGCTTTTCGCCAGCCACATGGCTTATCGCCGATAGCCAAATCGACAATATGGCGTATGATATCAGATTTGAGGGGAATACAAGGATGATGGATGCCGTTTCTAGGCAGGACGTGAACTGTATGGGCTGGGACTCCTACGGGGTAAGCCCAATTGCGTAACTCCCGTGGAACATCACTGAAATAGTGATTACTTTCAAGATAAACCGTCACAGCCGAGTTGGTGGTATCAATACGATATTGTTGGTCATATACGACACGCAGTTGAGTGGCGCTGGATAATTGAAAAGAAGGCAAATGTCTGAGCGCAATCACGATACCATCTTCTGGCGTGTCGGTGGCAGTTACTTCAAAGGTGATAGTACATATTGGCGCGACCGGCGTTGGTCTTAAACTAGTCAGGCTCAACTTGGCACCAGTTTGGCCGTAATAAGAGGTTGAGCGGCGGTTGAGCAAGCGAGAACGAAATGTTGTTTTTGATACCCAACCAGAATATATATATCTTCCTAGGTCCGGGGAGTTTGTTATACACTGTAAATTGTTATTAGATCCAATGAACAATGATATGGTAATATGGTACTATTGCAAACATGACGTACAAGATGATTTAACGTCTCTGTCTGTTCGCACACGATGAGCAGACGAATGTTGGAGAAATCGAAACGCGTGTCAAGATCAAGAACGACACATATCATGCAACCACTACTTCTGAGGGAAAATCCATTGTGACTCGGGCCTTCATGGTGAACATGACTGAGCCAGTAAGAGGCATCGTTCATGCTTTATATAGAAGCGGGCAAGGAGTAGCCCGCGGTTTGAATCTGCGACAATACGAATTCCAAAAAAAAAGTTGGGAGCGTTTGAAGAGGGCGTGGGTGTGTATAGTATAATAATCTCGAGTGAAGTTGCAAGTGGTTGTGTTTAGTGGGGAATGGAGAGGACTGATATCTTGACGAGCATGAGTTAACCTACGCTTCAAGGCGATTTACAGTATATGTGATCTTTCATGACAAGTCCTGACCTGGGCGTCAAGTGTAAGTGTCAGTCGAGAGGCTATACCCATGGCATCAACAACAACAAACAACCAGTTACCTTATTCACCTTGTTTCCTCTTGTTTCCATCACGATTCCAGCCCCCAACGGCCAAATTGAGGCGCAGCACCTTTGAAGTGGCACCTTCACACAGGATGTTACTATCATTGAACATTTGAATATTTAACTGGTCGCCATATTCAAGCTGCAGCTGTCTACCGGAATTGAACAATGTCGCGGTCACTTTTCAAATTGGGCATCACCCTGCATCGCCGCAATAGCTGCGGAGCAATCCAAAACTAGATCAACCATCTACACAAACGTGTTCAGCAAGGGGGAATATCAATACTAATGCCAAACCCACGGGTCATTTTGCAAGTTGCAACTTCGAATTTACGCCATTGTCTCTTCCCCTCAATCCGTCATCAATGAAGGTTGAGATAGCCTTCTCAATCGTACAGTGTATGAGCTTGGGCAGATAGTAGATTAGACAAAACAGGCTTCATGTACCGTCATTATTACGCGCGTTACTTTGTTGATTGTATTGCATACCTCTTAGTACCTTTGCTATTAGCACGAGCAACGAGCGTTGCATTGAGTTTGGTATTTTCATTGAAGTATCAAGCTATCATTATTGCGTTCAAGCGGAAACCACGATTCACTAGAGCACCGTACAGTCGATCAATCATCGTTCTCTCTATCGCGAAATATCGTTCAAGGGCTGCGTCAGGCTTAGATGAAGCCCACCCCAAA
>JABCKU010008142.1:25532-82055 GCA_018221655.1 Myochromella boudieri
ATTACTACTTAACTGCCTCAGGAATCCGCAGTGTACAAAGTTGCCAACTTCCATCCTCAAACCGCCATAACGCCGGTTCAAAACTCCCCCCTTCCATTTGAATTTCGCCTTTATCGATGGCATGATGAATATCCATAATGGCGGGGTATACTGAAACACAGTGTTGTTCACTCATTATGAACCTGTATATAGAAGTGTAGTACTGTTCCGCGGAGAGCTTAAGGAATTTCTGATAGTATTCCAGATGTTCATTCTCCGAAAGAATGGAGGTAGTGGGAGCGCGTCGGACTACAACCTCGGTAGCGCGGATGGAGGCCCGCATGCGGTAGGGAATCTCTCCAAAGTAGAAAGGTATCAATGTGGTATGAAGTAGGGAGTATGATGCATAGACAACCAGGATGTCTTGTATGATCAGGAGAGCACTCCATAAGGACCATGCGAGCTTTTCCTTGCGTATGCATTTGACTGTTATTGCAGCGAGAAAAAGTATCAGAGCACAGAGCCCGGTGTTTATGATACAAGCCTTTCCAATTGCGCGTCTGTGCGTCGATTGTCAGTTGAGAACTGAATCGTTAAATCCTCACAGACCTTTTCCGCTTGCACGACGACCGATCGAGGTGTACAATGAAGCCTGTGTGACGACCATCGTCGTATTTGGAGAGAATTTGGGAGACGGCATGATTAGAGGAGTCTATGGGGCCAAAAGGAAGGGATTTGGAAGTCATAAAGAGACAGGAGTTGCTGTGCAAAGCTCATCACGTTTCCTTCAATCAACTCGAGTTAGTTTAGCTTTTGTATGCTACAAGTCTGTAAGTAAATGTGTGACGATCGTGACAGCTCGTGAACGGACGTCACAGCCTTGGACATCATCCCAGCCAGTGTCCTCGGAATCCTTCTCTAGTAGCCGTCCAACTTCTCGACAACGGCCAGATGGTGCATCACAACCTCAAATGTAAGCACTGGATCTACCTTTTACTTGAATGGTGCCCTGAGCGAGCGTCTAGCTCTCATCAAGGGTATCCGAGCATGCAAGGTACACAATTCATTGTATGTTCACTTTATTAGTGTTAATCAGATTTAAATACCCCATAGACCGTAGCAGATGAGAGGGCTCTCATCCAGCAAGAGTCCGCCGCAATTCGTGCCTCTTTCCGTGAGGAGGACTCTTTCCAACGGCACAACAATGTCGCGAAACTCTTGTATATCCACATGCTTGGTTCGCCAGCCCACTTCGGTCAGATCGAATGTCTGAAGCTCGTCGCAAGCCCACGCTTTTCCGATAAACGCCTTGGATATTTGGGTATTATGCTCTTGCTTGATGAAAACCAGGAAGTCCTAACACTCGTCACTAACTCACTTAAGAAGTATGTGTTTACCTTTCTATGATCACATTTCCTGAGATCGCTAAACACCACAGCGATATGAATCATTCTAATATGTATGCTGTTGGGCTGGCCCTCTGTACCTTCGCCAACATCGCTTCAGAGGAGATGTCACGAGATTTGGCTAACGAAATCGAGAAGTTGCTTGGGTCCAGCAATACTTATATACGGAAAAAGGTATACCCCCATGTTGTGGCTCAAATATCTGAGATTCTCTTATACTCACTGAGCTTAATCTGTTCGGAATGATAGGCCGCCCTTTGTGCCCTTCGCGTTATCAAAAAAGTCCCAGATCTAACCGACCATTTTACGACCAAAGCTAAGAACCTTCTCACCGACCGCAATCATGGTGTCCTCCTTTCTTCCATCACTCTCGTCACAGAAATGTGTCAAACGGATCCTTCTGTCCTTGACGAATTTCGTAATGTAGGTCTATTCACAATTTTCTCCCTTCTTTTTTCTCAACTGATTTTGATTCTGGGGTTGAGGCCGTCCCACTACTCGTTCGCAACCTGAAATCGCTGGTGACGACAGGATACAGCCCCGAGCATGATGTTTCGGGTATCACAGATCCATTCCTACAGGTCAAAATTCTGCGGCTTCTGCGGCTCCTTGGGCAGAATGATCAACAAGCAAGTGAGGCAATGAACGACATACTGGCCCAAGTAAGCCCGCACCCAATATTTAGTATTTTGCTTACATGTGTTCATGTGATAAGGTCGCGACTAACACGGACTCAACTAAGAACGTCGGGAACTCAATCCTGTACGAGACTGTGCTTACAGTATTAGATATAGAAGCAGATACGGGCCTGCGCGTCATGGCAATTAATATCTTGGGCAAGTTTCTAGGCAATCGTGACAACAACATTCGGTGCGTTGATAGGAGCTACGCTCATTCGATGGCTGAATGGTGCAAATCAGATATGTTGCTTTGAACACGCTTAACAAGGTTGTCTCGATGGATACTAATGCAGTACAGCGCCACCGTAACATTATTCTTGACTGCCTACGTGATGGCGATATATCCATTCGACGTCGTGCACTTGAGCTCTCATATGCACTCATCAATGAACAGAATGTCCGGGTGCTTATCCGCGAACTTTTGGCCTTCCTTGAGGTCGCAGATGATGAATTTAAACTCGGTATGACAACACAAATATGTCTCGCTGCAGAGAGATTTGCTCCGAACAGGAGGTGGCATATCGACACTGTTCTTAGGGTGCTTAAATTAGTGCGCTCATGTTAATTTACTTGAACTCCCCATTGACTAGCTGACGAATGCCACTTCGTATATAGGCTGGCAACTTCGTGCGCGAGGAGATTTTGTCGGCATTCATTCGCCTTGTGGCACATACTCCAGAGCTTCAGGCATACACCGCATCAAAGCTTTATGCCGCACTCAAATCGGACATCTCGCAGGAGTCCCTGACCCTTGCTGCTACCTGGATAATCGGCGAGTACAGTGAGATTCTGTTGGAGGGTGGACTGGTAGATGAGGAGCAGACTAGAGCAGTATGTTTTCTCCGCTGCATGAGATCAGTTTCACTCACAATACTGCCTTAGGTTACCGACAAGGACCTTGTTGAGCTCCTAGTCTCTACCATCGACTCTCCTTATTCCATCTACCTTACAAAACAATTTGTACTTGCCGCAGTCACCAAGATTTCCTCCCGGCGAACAACTACGCACATCGAACAAGACCGCATTCAAGAGTTGCTGGCAAAATATACCACGAGCCCAGAGCTAGAGCTGCAGCAACGCGCTGTAGAATTCGCAAGCCTATACAATCTAGGTGAACTACGAGAAGGTGTATTAGAGCGTATGCCGCCTCCAGAATTGAAGGCGACGGTCATGGGTGTTGGTGGGTCACTTTAAGTTCCTAAATCTGCAGTAATGATAATTTCTCTTTGTTTAGTTAGCGAGAAGAAACCGGTTGGCTCAATACTCTCCAAGGATGTAAGTAACCGTTACACAACTCTAGTGCTTTATTCAATGAAACGTTTTGCAGGATAATCTGCTTGGCGATGAAATATTATCGACTCCTGTCGTCGAAACGCCCAACGTACCGCGTAATCAAGACCTCCTCGCAGAGATTTTTGGATCATCGTCACCTCCTTCGGCTGCAACACCTACACCCGCTCCACGAGCGACCGTTGACGATATTCTTGGTCTCTTTGGCTCTAATACCACCCTCACACCCAGTACAACTGCACCTCCAACCCCAGCCTTCACAGATTCCGCTGTCCCCCCAGCATTCTCACTGCCACAAACCCAATCGCCGCCAGCAGCCCAATCGCCAGCGGCACCCAAGCTGACAGCATATCCAGCGTATGAAAAGAATGATTTAAAGATTAGTCTGACACCACAGACGAATGCGGCGAAACCAGGGGTTGTGATAATACTCGCTCGATTCCAAATGACTGGCGGAAACGCTGCGTCGGGACTCAACTTCCAGGCGGCTGTCCCAAAAGTATGTACCTTGATGTGGCCTGTCTTGAGTTGAAACTGAGGATCACTCATCTCTGTAGTCACAACAATTGCAGATGCTGCCAATGTCTAATTCCACTGTTAGCCCTGGTGCGGTTGAAACGCAGCAGATGCGTGTGTTGGCACCGGTCGGGGTATGTTTCCTGTTCATCCCTGGAGCCTGTGCCCTTTATCAAAATCTTGCAACAGAGCAATATCCGATTACGCTTGCGGATATCTTACTCCATCGCTGGACAGGACGTCCAGGACCAAGTCGACTTTGCAGGATTCCCGCCAGGGTTGACAGGTGGTGGGCCATGATATGTGCCTTTTTCAGTACAAAATTGTGTTACTCAATGGTACTTTTCTCATGTGTTATAAAATCTTTTATCAGGGATATGGGTGTTCACTCTTGTTCCGAAATAAGGTTCATAAAGTGATAGGGGCTGTCGCGTCTATGGAGAAGATCTAACGAGACGGAATACGATTTCTAACATCCCCTACTTCCAGATTATAAACTTATGGGGAAATAACTAGTCCACGGTAAATTTAATGTCAGGATATTACCGTTGACAATCACCTTCAAATGCTGCATTCAACAACAGCAGATACCTGAAACGATAAACACTCAACAAAAGCGCGGCAAGCTTCAATCCAGGCAGTTCCTACTTCATACCTCATGACACCCAACGAACGAGCCCTGCTTCAAGCACTTGGCCCAGCGCTTTTAATCAATTTGGCAAGTGTGGCTGGCGCAACCATAGCATATGGTAAAGGTGTAATAGTATCCTGATTTCACCATATTCTGAAGCACCTCCATTTCAGGATCTATTTTTACACTCACCCTTATCATACCCACCACGGAGACAGGATCGTACGTGCTCCGTCTGGTTTCTTCGAGCTAGGCCACGACCTCCTCAACAGAACACGACGGCTCAGCTTTCGTTTACATGGCTGGGCACTATCCGCGGCCTCTGTCTTTAGCCTCCTTCCTGCCAGCGTTATATGGGCTCTAGAACTGGCCTACATGGTGAATATGTTACAAGGAGCCCTTTTGGTTAACCGGGACCTTCCACTTTCCGTGAAACGAAGCCTGGTAAATCAAAGGGGCTATCCGCTTAGCTTGGTGCTTCAGTGGACTTCCACACTCATGGTAAATTTGACATTCCATGATGTTGCCCTTTTTCAGGATTGACACAGTTCTGTGTTCTGCCCCTTAGCCCATCCTTAATGATTTAATCACAATATGGCAAGCACGAACACTGTTCCCCCACCAAAAATGGTGGGCTCTCCTCAGTTTATCATTAGGTTTTGCAACCTTGGGTGAGCCACAATGCACACCACTCATTTCGGAGCCTAACCTATCGTACGTTGTCCAGTACTGGGACTCGCCCAAATGGGCTACTTGTCAAATCTGAGTGTTCCTAGCTATTTGGACACCACAAATGGTTTGGACAGAACGCCAACAACCTCAATAGTGCCTTACTCGCGTTATCACTGGCAACAAATGTTGTTGCTACCCCTTCTATTGCCAACGGCCTATGGTAGTGACTGTATACCTGAATCATGACGCGCCCCCTCATCCTTTACTCTCTAGGATGCACCAAAATTTCCTTCGTAGCTATCTCGACAAGGGCCAACGTTGTCAATTCCAAGTTCACAAAATACTGTTTTTACTTATCAAGTCAGGAGTCGTGTATTGTGGACTACAGGTTCGTCAACAGCCAGCGCAGTTTCAAATGCTTCACATACTTCAACCAGATAGTAGGACTTACATTTAGCTGGCTTCCGCATCAACGGAATTCGCACATTGCGTTACTCATTGCATATACAGTCTTTTGGGAGCTTTATACCATGACATCGGTACGTGTAACTGTTTGACAAAAAATCAGTTTGGTGACCCTGATGATTGTAGGCTGTGTATCCCACTCTGATTATATTCCTAGTGAAGTATCACAATTGTGCCGAATTGGAAAGGCAGAATGACTTCGATGTGTGCACTTCAGCCAGTCTCAAGTTTAAAACACAAGATATCTCCAATACATCCACTACCATAGATCCAGGAACACAGACTGCCTCAGACTCTGATGGAGATGGCAGTGGCGTGTGATTTAGTACAGGTTAGATGCTGTAGTAACGAGGGATTAATAGAGAGAAGAATCATTTTTAGCCTCACTAGACTTTTTGACCAGTCCACGTACAGGAACGATGGTTGAAGCTGCCAGCTGGAGGAGGGCAATAGATGATCCATCGAACCCTGATACACCCTTCGGCCCTAACTAGTACCTTTCCATTCCACTCCCATCGCCTCACATGCCCCTCAAAGTCACATCACCGTTAAGCTCGCCCGCTTTTTGAGACTTGCCGTGCCTATTATAATTCACTTGTAGGTGAGTTTAGTGCCTACATCAACGCTTTCGTCCCCTCACCATCAGGGATCATACCAACCTCTGGTAACGCTCTTATCCTAAAATATTCCTGCCTTATTTTACAAGAGCCCTTCTGACAACAGTAAAAAGGACCGCTGGAAGAAATAGCCGATAAAATCGGGAGTACTCCTTATCCAACCTAATGCAAACCGCCTGCTAAAGGGACTTGAAGATTGTCTCTGGCGCCACCTCCCCGGCGCCATCTTCCGTGGGCACCTTTTGTGGCATATTAAATACGCCAGCCGTTGAACCACACTGTACTGCTGGCTGTGACCTGTCCAGGGTTTAATATGTACATAAATAGGTCCCTTCCATCGAAATCTCTCAGTTGTAGCATTATCAGTTTTCCAAACTTTGATCGTACTGAACAATAACCAGGGCCAGTGGCTTGCCGTGTAACGTCGAAAATGACCTGATATGTACACAGCGCAATACCTAAGCAATACCGTGACATTTTTTAAACTATAGAAAACAATTCAGGTTCAGCATCCGAGTTGAGTCTAGTTGGCTGCTGTTGGCTGGTCTTAACAAGATAAATAATTTACGATACTCTAGGCGATTGCGTGGTCTCCACCAGCTGCTTTCACGATGAAGCTAGAGTGACAATGGACAAACGGCGCGGTGTACTGGTCTGCTAGCAACACAATCGACGGATATTTGGCAATGCGTAACTGCAACTGCCCAGTTTCGGAACCAGGAGCCAAAAAACTTGGTCTAGCCACATGATCATCTGCTGCACTGATTGTGAGTAATGTAGTTTCCAATTCCTTAGTATCGTACATATGCGTTCGTCCTTAGGGTCCGTTCTAAAACGGTACTTATGACCATCGCCCTAACAATGCCATGATCGCGCAACCCAGAAGCATGGACCCCAACGCGTAGGCAATTTTTTTATTTGAGCCATCCATCATCTCCTTGTTAAACAAGAACTCATGAGCTAGGAGCTATAATACCACGCCGATACCGTCAGAGGTAGAAAGCGGACGATGACAGAATTATACGTGCCTCGACGAGCCCTGTATATACCAAAATGCCCGCACTCAGTGAATCCAGCACACCACTCACCATCAACGCTGTTGTGCTCCCTGGGTTATACGTGGTTCGTACTCCCAGACCGATGGCAATCCCTAGAGGTGTCGTTAGGCCGTACAATGCAGCACCTGCCACCGGCACCCAGTTGTAAGTCGGTGGTAGTTGCATGTACGCGAGCCGCGATCCTATACCCAAACCCTCGAACGTTTCTGACGGAGATAAAGTAAGTGATTTTGGTACTGAAGGAGTACTAGGGAAACTTACGATGAAACACGAGGACGGCAAAGAGAACTTTGAATTCTGGGTCCACAGCGAGCGTAAGTCCGATAAGCACACTAGATGGATCAGTCAAACATCCTTTTCATCACAACTGTCAAAAATCCTCACCTATGCAGCGCCACTCCAAACTCCAATATGGCAACCCCAACAATCTGTGCCGCTATGCTATCCATCACAGTAAGTCCATGGTGTGAATGCCCACTTCCCTCTTGAGTATGCCGGTGTTCGTGGTGTTGTTCACTCGGATGGTGAGCGGCCGACTCAATGTTGGTCCTGCTGCTGGCAGTGCTCCCGTTGCTCTTCTCATCGGCAATTATTTGGTTGGCTGGCTGACTGTAAACACTCTCCGGCCCGTGTGCGGCATGGGAACCGAGATCATGGCCATGTGTATCTGGAAGAGTGTGAGCCAGCTTGATCGATCGCGGCAGCGTTGCGACAAACCATGATGCAAACCCAACTTCTGCAGCCTCGCAGTACCCCATCGAAATGCTACGAGCTCCACAATGAAAATAATGAAAATGCTCAGCATGCACAGTGCTAGTGCGTATGGCTGGAGGGTAAAGAGTCAGTCACAGATATCAGTAAGATCCTTGTCCAATCGTAGGACAGAAGGGACGAGAACGTACATAATCTTGGAATGCTGATGGGAGGCACGGAGATCCTAGAGCGTCGAGAGCTGGTGCGAGGAGGTGAATGAAAGCTGTGGCGATCTATATTCTTGTGTCAACAATTTAAGCCAAAAAATAAATAAATGGAACGTACGATGACCCCAGATCCAAAGTACTTTGCAAAACTAAAACGTGTTCATGAGTATCCTGATTGAATAAGAGCCAACTGGTGAGCATACTCGAAAACCGCCTTGGGGACATGCAGCCATGAGGAACGCCTTGCAAGGACCGGAAACAAAGCTCCGGTGGACGACCCGACAAGAATGATGAAAATAGATGCAACGCGCAGACCAAAGAAACTATCCGCTCCTCCGCCTGTACCACAATTGAGTGGAACTTGGTCTGACATTTATGGTTTTTTCTCCGCCCAGAACGGTAAACTTATGAGAGGCGAGAGGAAAACGGGGGAAAGGAGAAGAAAACGGGGGAAGAGGGAACCAGACGGAAGGGGGGAAGGTGGTACTTGGGCTACGCAGAGATGGCAGAACGGTTGCCTGCAAGTCCGATGTTTTCGTTATCCATGCATGTGGCGGTGACTGCCCGGGTACCCATCTCAACTTTTTTAATCTGACAACACGTGCCGGGTACCCTCACAGTCAGACTGTTTCAGTGGTGTTGTGTTGCAAATGTCACTGATCAGTGATAAAGATGGCAAGGATACATAGTTCAACTTCGTTGGGCGCTGGTGTCAAGTTCAAGTCTAGTTACGAGTCGGCTATAGCGAGCTGTGCTTATAAACAATTACTATCTAGCCCAGTAACCATACCTGGCGATTCAAAATGTCATCACCTGCCTCACACTTCTTTTCTGGTTAACACCCAAGCCCAACCTTGAGGACCATCTCAGTGACGTTGATTCGGACATCTGCCTGTCACCTTCTGGAGTTGCATAATCACGACACTAGATAACGTTATAAATCCCGTCACCAGTCCTTCAATATCACCAGGCGTGCAGGTAGAAGAATGTTCCGCGCAGCAGGCTTGGGGCTGGTGCCGAGCGCCGTGCCTGACAAGTTGCCATTCACCGTGATGGTACTCATTAGACCTCCTCGATGATGGCCTTTCGAGCCATCGGCCCTTTGTGATGAGCACCGGGTTCGGATCTTGGACCAGATACATCGGAAACTTGATGGCCGCGGTCATCCACGCTCTTCGCAGCATATGCCGCCGACGCCTCGAACAACTCCTCTGAGAGCGTGCGGAGAATGGGTGTGGGTGTCGAGAGTATGTGGGCGGCATAGAAGAGTAGTTTGTGCGAAATATGGTTTGGTTTTCTCCCAGCCTTGGCCATTTCATACATCTTCACAAGATCTGACAGGACGAGAACGAGTTTGGCATGGGGATGAAAATTCAGTTCACGGTTGCCTTCTTCTGATGAAGATAAAGTGGTAGGTATCATCGTCACAGCAAAAGGACGGATTAAATTGGAGGCATCACGCAGAAGCAATGCCAATAATCCATTGTTAATTTGCCCCTATCAAACATAGTAAGGACAACTCTGCATATTTGGGAGACCACTTACTGGTTTGAACCGGGACCATATATCAGTTATCAGGCTTGATAGCTGTGAGAATAAAGTTGTCGACTTTCGATCCAGCAGAAAAGGAACCAACTGGGCTAGGAGGCGCATTGCTTCATCAAAATCGAGATCATTCGGTCTCAACGACGACAGCGGCGACACAGAAAGGTGACGTGTAATGAATGCATACGCGATGCTAGTCGAAATTATTTAACGAGATGTGGCATTCAGGCACAAACAGGGCTCACCATACAGCACATGTGTTGTAATATAATGGTGGCCCGTTGGGCAACGGCGTTATCAGTGTGGAGGGTACGTGAATCGCTTCTGGCCTCGTCCCGTATCGCTTCTTTTTCGACGAACCTTCAAGTACATCCTCCATGAGCGCGTCCCACCAGGGTTCGCGACGTTGAGTTTCTAGGTCTTCACTGGCCAAAAGTTGCAACGCAAGATCGCTCGACGGATCATCCAAAGCTTTGGTGAACTGCTCTCTTTCAGCAGAAGTCAATTTAGACCAAATATCGGCGACAGAAGCGGAATCTGTCTGGGATAATCAGGATGTCGCTACATAAAAGTGTGGCTGTACGCACCGAGATCAACATCTTGGAATCTCTGCACAAGATCATCGTCATTTTCTCCTTCATCAGAGTCAATTTCGTCTGCAATGCTCTCCTGGCTCTCTTTCTCGAATTTCCTAAGCATCTCCATCATCTTCATGCGCTCTTGGGGTGTCTTGGACGGTTCCGACTGTATAGATTGCTCCACCTCCTTTTTGTAGAATGTTTCCGAGCATTGCGAGTGAGCCTAGCAGAGATGATGAGGTCTAAGAAATGTGGGTACAAGGTGACTGGATCATACTTCAGATCGAAAACAAACAAGCGAGCAGTATGCAACGCCACACGTTGGACAGTTGTATTTAGCAAACTGTCGGCCACATCTAAGGATACTCGTTCTATCATATCAATAAATAATAAATATGCAAACTTACAATCTACATGGACTTTGTTCGATTGGAGGAGAGGATATGGGTGGAAGAGACATTCAATTCAAAGTCCGCCCATAATTTTGATTGATTTCTCGAAATTCGAAGTCGACCTCATTGTCTTGGGCGTCCTCGAACGCCTGTTCAACAGCACTCAACTCACCCCAGCCCCAGCCAGCTCGACCCAGAGCTATGGCTGAACCTCGTCTTGTTGATAGCAAGGCAACATTCACGTCCTTCTCTCATATTCTTGACTCTCGCATCCTTCGAGCTCTCGCAGACTCAGGATTTGCCCGCCCTACCCTTGTTCAAGCAAAAGCTATTCCCTTGGCATTGGAAAACCATGACATCCTTGCTCGTGCACGTACGGGCAGCGGAAAGACTGCGGCATATTGTGTTCCCATTGTTCAAAAGATACTAAGTGCCAAAAGCGTATGCTTTTTCTATCTTCAGTCCTTTCCCTATATTAGCTTATCTCCATGTTCATATCAGTCAATAGATAATGTGGATCCATCGAGAAATGCAACAAGGGCATTGATTCTTGTACCGACACGGGAATTATCTGAACAAGTAACTGCTTACCTGCAAAGTCTCCTTCTATACTGTGAATCGGAAATTACTATTTCTAATATATCCACGGGAACATCTACGCATCTTCAACGGTGCGTGTCATTCTTCACTTGGTCAGCAACTTTTCTCATCCCTCTGATCAGAACTCTGCTCTCAGACAAGCCAGACATCGTCATTGCAACACCGGCACGAGCCCTGTCGCTCCTGCAATCCAAGGTATGCGACCGCAATTCATCTTCAGGTCCATTATTCCATTGATAAACCTCAGACGCTCTCACTTTCATCTCTTGATTCTCTTGTCATTGACGAAGCTGACCTCGTGCTTTCCTACGGCCACGATGACGATATTCGACAAATATTCAGTGGCTCATTCCTACCAAAAGTCCATCAATCGTTCCTAATGAGCGCTACTATGACGGAAGATGTTGAACTTCTGAAAGGGCTAACCCTGCGGAACCCTGTATGTTCATTTGTCATGCCTCTGAGTTATTGTTTGTTGAGACCTTTATTCAGGCAATTCTCAAACTCGAGGAAGACGAGGATGAAGCGGCTCATCTGAGCCAATATGCTGTAAAGTGCGCTTTGCATATATCCATGGGATTGATTCAAAAAAGCTTATGCGTCCTGATCAGATGTTCTGAAGTGGACAAGTTCCTACTGACTTACGTCATTCTCAAACTTAAGCTCATTAAGGGAAAGTGTATCGTCTTCGTCAACGACGTAGATCGTAGCTACCGCCTTAAACTTTTCCTTGAACAATTTTCTATTAAAAGCTGTGTGCTTAACTCGGAACTGCCTCTAAACTCAAGGTGATGTTCCAACATTGGTACCTTTTCTTTTGGTTAATAACAACTATCTAGATACCACACCGTTCAGGAATTCAACAAGGGTGTTTATGACTATATCATTGCAACAGATGAGAGTGGAGCTATAGAGCAAGATTCTGACGATGAAGGAGAAGAAGAAGCCGAAGCTGAGGAAGAATGTATGTTCTCTATTAACTCCTGCCTTTCAAACCTGACTCGCTTCGCAGTTACATCTACACAGCGCGAACACCCAGCAATTTCCACGGCAGATGACGACAATGGTGATGAGATACGGGAAGCTTCTACCTCTTTACGAAAACGAAAACGTGTAGAGACTGCTCATGCACCTGATTCATCTAAGTCCAAGTCTAAAAAAAGGAGACATCACAAGAAGAGTGACAAGGAATATGGTGTAACGCGCGGTGTGGACTTTGTCGATGTTGCATGCGTACTTAACTTTGATCTACCGGCATCATCGCGGTCGTATACACATCGCGTTGGACGGACGGCACGTGCTGGGCGCACGGGTATGGCCCTGTCCTTCGTTGTATCAAAGGAGGAGTGGGGCAAGAACAAGGTCGTCGGTTGCGTACCAAGTGCACAGGAGGATGAGGCTGTATTTGGTAAAATTGAGAAAGAGCAGGGCGCTAGGGGCAGTAAGATCAAGGAGTATAACTTCGATATGAAGCAAGTGGAGGCTTTTCGGTATCGGATGGAGGATGCTTTGAGAAGCGTTACGCGGAGCGCAATTAAGGAGGCACGTATCAAGGAGTTGAAGACGGAGATCTTGAATTCAGATAAACTCAAGGTCAGTGTTATAACGATCTGGCCATGTACACTTAGCTTGACAGTAATCGCGATAATCGTTGTGTACAGGCCCATTTTGAAGACAATCCTTTGGATTTGGAGTTCTTGCGACACGACAAGCCACTTCATCCAACCAGGGTCCAACCGCACATGAAGCATGTTCCGAAATACATGTTGCCCCGTATCGCTCCTGTTCCTGTATCTGAAGGCGGTGGAGAAGAAGCCAAGCCTGGTTTTGTGCCATTTAAGAAAGATAGCTTCCGGGGCCGTGGGAGAGGACGAGGAGGACGAGGACGAGGCGGGCGTGAGGGCGCAAGTAGTCGACGTAGTGGGAAAAAATCAGATCCCTTAAAAAAATTCGGTCGATAGATCGACGAATGTGATAGGTGGTAATTAACATGTGGCGCAAAAGTCTGAGAATCGCGGTACTCATTGTGTCATTCTGAAATATTCTTTTCGGTACGGCATTCCACTCTGTTCCATATAACACCCGATAATTATTTTGCCTCACATTCGACTAATGTAAATAATAGCCGAATCCTTCACCATAAGCTCTATCCTCTTCCACAGCAGTATCACCAATGTCAAAGAGCCAGAGGTTGCGGATATTGTCAGGATATTCTACCAGGCAGAACCGTCCGGTATTCACTTGAAAGATGCATTGGGGGACAGGTTCGATTTAGTGAGGTGAATAGGTGGTCTTGATCCAGCAGTTGGGGATCAACTGATGGCTCTAAGGAAAATCGATATCCAAAAGGATTGGATATTGGTGAAGAGCAATTTTCGGCTATGTATAGAAAGAGAACCACGATGTACGCATCGGAGGAGGCGAGAAGAATTGCGATAAAGCGATGGGGTCTGATAGGGTAGGGCATTCGGTGATACCATTTGGGAGATGGCTGAAAAAACGCGGTAGGCAACTCTCTGTTTGAGCTTGGGGGTTTGTACTATGTCCACCTGGTTTCGCTGATGTAGTTGATTGCTGTATAAAAAATTAAGCAAGTTTGAAGCCAACCAAAACCCAAAGAATGGGTACGTACTTACAGTGATGGCTAAAATCATAAATTACGTTATACGTCATTTTCACACCATTCTTTTTTGAAAAGGACCCCTGTAAAACCTACAAAGGCTCACCATAACTACGGCCGTCTTGCGTTCACAAAGCGGTTACTATACTGAATGCGAAGGTTAAGCACTTGCCTTTGTGCACGCCAAACGTTATAATCTGAACGGGACTCGGGCGGGCGACGCCCACACCATCCCCAAGGGATCCAAATATTCGTGGCTCTTCGCGACCCTTCAAAGCTTCATTACGAATCGCCAGGCCCATAATCTAGTCTATCCTATTCATAGCAGCAGTAAGCCCTCGTTCTCGTCGAACTTGTTCTCGTATCGTCAACGGCCGATGTCTCCCCTAGAGCTATTTCACCATTCACCACTGGTCTCAACAAGTCATAGAAATCGCAAGCCACTCCCCACTCACCATCTCCCTGATTATAAATTCTGCGCTATGCCGTTATCAAATGGAACGCTCGGAGTCTATTGATTTCGTAATGGCCTCAGGTTCTCTTGCCATCCAAATACTTCGTGGCTTCGGTTTTGCATACTGAATACGCACTGAGTGTCCAGAAAGGATACAATATGGAGCAACATTTGACAGTCTCTCATCTTCTGTCATGGGCGAAGCTTCTCCAGGCGGTGGAAACCAATACCGAGAGAAGCGAGGGCTTTTGGACTTACCTGCTTGTCCACCCATGGTCTACGCCCTAGACGAAGTGCAGGAGGCCGTCTTCAAGGATGTTCTGAGCCAATAAGACTTGTTCTTGTGGTAACCAATTTTGAGAAGCTGATGCAGCGGAAGCACAAGACCTCTTGCCTACCAAAATCAAAGGCGCTATGTGCATGAGTACTACATGAATGCGCCGACTTTCCCCCCCGAATGCAGCCCAAAGGTGGATGTAAATAAATTATTGAAGAAAGCATCGTAACGCCGAGATGTCGCCCTACGGGAAAGCCTAAAGTAACGCCCCATCGGATGCTTCGAGCAGTTCATCTTACGCTTCCAACATCTTCTCTCGTGCTCCGATCTTTTTGTACCTGGCGATGGTTGCTAATGGCCTTTCAAGGGTCGGCAAACTAATAGAAATAATTTAAAACCCTGGCACCTTAAAATGGTGCTAAATGGCTTCTTTCCGTCCACGTTGAAACGTTGCCTTTACATAAAGTCTCAGCAGCTTCGCTCAATGCACCGACCACACCCACACCGCAACAATGCCCAGACTTACCCGCCATAACACCGCCCACGGTCAAAAAGCAAAACCATATAATGCTTGGGCGCGCAGACTATATCCTCTTCGTGACGCGCTTGCCACCATAAAAGGTCCAGAGGTCGTCGATATTATAAAAGAACACTATCGAGCCAACGCGTCGTCGTTACAAACCGTGGAGACAACGAGTCAGGCACGACCCCGATTTATGACGCATTCAAAAATGCAAACACACATGCTGTGAAGGCACTTCTGGAATATGGGGGGGTAGATGAATTATTGCAGATGTGGAACGCACAGGCAATCCCGCGAAAGACCAAGAGGGACGCCAACTTCAATGGGTATGGGCCTGACGAGCTCGCATGCGAATACGTAGCACAAAAAGTGATGGGGTTTCTCGATGCGTCGGACCTGAGTTTCGACAACTATGTCCCGCAATATAGGTATGGGTGTACATGTGGAGCGTGCGTAGGTGGTTGGTTGTCTCCACGGGTCTGTCACGGTTTGATAAGTATGTCCACCTGGTTCAACTGGAACGCCTCCAATTTGCTAATTATGTTGATGACAACTTTCAGGAAAAGCTGAACACGGAGCGGGCATGATACGTATGAACCTTTTTGAGTTCTTTCCAGGCGACGGTTCCCAACCCGAAGACGCTTCGCTTGGTATTGCCGTCGATTACCTTCCGCCGCAGATCTATGGTGCAATTTGCAAGACGTTTTACATCGGCTATCAGTCGATTCTGCTCCATATCGCCTTCGTCTTGGAACACACGAATCAGTTATTGACAAAGGAAGCTATCACTGAACGTACTCGTTGGGATCCAGACGCTCAGTTTTACCTCACGAAAGGCGGAAGGATCGAGTACGCCTTTGATGCTGTTACCGACATCTTGAAACGTGAGCATCACACCGTTAAAAGGCGAGTTATAACTCTCCCCGAATGCGTCAATGACTCGGAGATTGACCTCGTGAGGAGAATGTTGGGCCTCGATCCACAGTTGCAATGGGGACCGTACAGCAGTGAGCGACGGCATGATATTAATGACGAGTTGGATAGGTTCATAACGTTGTCTGGATCCCATTCGGCTTTCCAACGCGAGATGCAACGCCAGTGGTTGGCTGGTACTTTTACAACCTAATTTCAGAGGAATGAAAAACCCGCGTAGGGCGAATTATTCTAGAATACAGTATAATAAATAATCGATAGACTGACCAAGTATATATACAAAGAGCTATCTGTTTTTAACCTGCCTTTGTGCAGCACGCAGTTCAATAGAAGCCTGGGTAAGCCCAACACAGGTCGTTGATGTCATTTAAACGGTGCAGATTTTAAATGTAGCTTTAACTCAAGGAGGATAGCGTATTGCTCAGATTGATACTACTGGCTAGTGAATCACAGGTTGATTCGTCTGAATGTGGGTTATCACGCAAAACTATGTATTACACGAGTAACAGGTAATCATTTAAGCAGAGATGGTGACCTCAACCTCAACACCGGGCTCCAAGCTGATGCTGGTCTGTAATGCCGAAAAAGACGCATGAATGATTGTCTAGATACACCAACAGCGACGACTTACGATCTGCTTGACGATCTCGCTGGAAGAGTGAAGGTCGATGAGGCGTTTGTGCACCTTGAGTTCGAAGCAGTCCCAGGTCTTGGAACCCTCACCACAAGGCTAGTTGAAGGAAAAGAATATTAAGGAATAATGCCAAATGGTTAGATGTCTTAAACCTCACAGTCTTACGCATGGTGACCTTTAGCACCTTAGTGGGCAGACGGACGGGACCCTTGACGCGGAGTTGCTTGTCCTTGGCCCTGTTGATCAGGTCGGTCGAGACTGCCACGAAAGGACTCATAGTAAGGGATAATACATTCAAAAAAAGAGAACAAGGCAGAACGCACACTTTTCAAGGTTCTTGACGTTGCTGCTGGTCAAGGTAATGCGGATTTTGTGGATTTTGGCACCAGGCACCGGGGCACCTGTGGCATCGTATTCTTTTTCACCCTTAGCGACGTAACTCATTGTAAAGTTGCTGAATGAGTCAGAAGGTGACTAGAAAGATATTGAGTAGGTAAAAAAGGCTCAAGGCCACAAACAATAACGCACCTAAGGTACAGGTAACTTGCAAGTTTCTGTTGATTGATTGGAAAATAGAGTTTGAGAGAGTGCTTCTGCTTGCAAGTATTTGGTTTGGCTTCTCGCACCGGCGGGCCGGATAAACCGTTAAGCCTCAAATTAGAATACTAGACCAATGCTTGACACAAAACGGCTTCTTGGCGTGTAGCTCCTAGTCATCGATAGTCCACTGATGTAATAGAAATAAATATATAGATAGAATACAGGATTGGCATGCACGTCATGAAGCAGCAACGAAACAATTGAGGAGGAAGAGAGTCATTATACTTGTACATTTGCTTTTAGTCCGCGTGTCCTTCTTCCCAGCCCTTGGATCTCTCCACTGCGCGCTGCCAACCTTCCCACCTCTTCTGCTGTTCCTCCTTCGAAAGCTGAGGAACAAACTCGCGACTTCCCTTGGTATTAACCTCGTTGAGAGTCTCAGGCTTGTTGAGGTCCCATCCCCAAAGTTTGATCGCTGCTCCGGCCAGGATTGCAGAGCCCAAGGCGGTTGATCTGGCGAAAGGGTTCAATGAGGATCTAGGGAGGGGAGCGCGGACTACTTACTCTCTCATTTCAGGGCGAATAACGGTGAAGCCACCAACATCAGCAAGGACGCTCATGGCAAGATCACCGTTAGTCATTCCACCATCAACTTTGAGGTGCTTGAGGTCGCTTCCCGAGTCTAGCTTCATACTCTCAATAATGGCACGCGTCTGATACGCGTTTGCCTCAAGGGTGGCACGCGCGATATGGGAGGGGTTGGTGTATTGAGAAATACCTGCATATAACATTAGCGACTTATATGACTAGCAGTTTAAAAGCTCAGACTAACCAATAAGAAGTCCGGCTGCACCTGAATCCCAGTAAGGCGCGAGAAGGCCTGAAAATGCGGTCACGAAGTAGAGACCACCTGCGTCCGGGACCTTAGAGGCAAGATCGTTCACCTCGCCAGCTGTGCTGATGAGGGCCATTGTATCACGCAACCACTTCACGGCACTTCCGGCAACAGCAACTGAAGATCGTCAATGACGTCGACACCCAGATGATAGATGACTTACTGCTGCCTTCCAGAGCGTAGACAGGTTTCGCGTTGGGACCTGCCTGATAGGCAATCTATATCATCCGTGAGTATACTCTAAGAATTTCGATGATATAGCAATACGTACTGTGCTGAGCAGACCATGAGTGCTCTTCACGATCTCGCCACCGGTACAAAAGAGCAGGAAAGCACCAGTTCCATATGTACATTTGGCCTCACCTTGGCCTAAGCATTTGTTACCGACCAAGGCACCCTGCTGGTCACCGACGAGACCACCGATAGGTACGCCCTCCAAAGGACCATAAGTAATATTGCCGTAAACTTCAGAGGATGAGACGAGCTTGGGCAGAATTGACTTCCTGAAGCCAAAAAATTCAAGCAGACTCGGCTCCCACTGAAGAGTAGTGGTGTTGAGGAGAAGCGTGCGGGACGCGTTGGTCACTTCACTGATGTGAATGTTCTTCTCAGCGCCACCAAGGAGGTTCTGAAGAGTTATAAGTATCTTTTGAACAACTTGAGTATGAGTAACACACGAACATATGCGACCCATGATTCGACAGTTCCAAACAGAAGGTCATCAGATTCGTGCGCAGCCGCAACATTAGAGTGGTTGTCAATCATCCAGCGAAGCTTAATGGCAGAGAAGTATGTTGACAATGGAAGACCGGTTCTATCAAATTGTGTCAGAAGGTAGCACGCGGGGTGAAAGGACTGTACATACATTTTCCGGAGCACCTCAACACCATCCTTGCCTTTGACCCATTCGCCTGGCGCCACCTGTATGCCTGTTGTCTGTAGCACCTGCTCATAGTGAGCGACAGTGTGCTTAGTGCGCGAATCTGTCCAGACGATGGCCTTGCAGAGAGGCTTCCCAGTCTTGCGGCTCCAGGCAACAGTAGTTTCCCTCTGGTTTGTGACACCTAGTGAGATCGAAGAAGGACAAATATGATCTTGTGAGCAACGATCATGTGATATTGTGAATAGAAGAAGCCTCACCGATAACCTTCACGCTATTTGCTGCCCAGCCAGCGCCCACCAGTTCTTTGATGGCTTCCGAGATACAGAGGTTTGAGTGCTCCATGATCTCATCTGCATCGTGTTCGTGCCAACTGTGGACGAATGAAGTGAGACAAGGCTCTCCACGTCAGTGATAGCTTGTACTACGAACCCAGGGTTCGGGTAATACTGGGGAAACTCCAGCTGGTTTTGCGCGATAATGTTTGCGTACTTGTCGAACACGATGAACCGCACCGACCTATGAAGGCGGAGTGGTCAGAGACGCGAGACATCAATGAGGGGCTTCTAACGTTGTGCCGCAATCGAGAGACCCGATAAATTCGCCTTGTTTGAGGGTAGCCATGTGGAAAGTGCGGGGAAGAAAGAGGGGGATAGACAATTTGGAGAAGATGCTCGGTTTTAAGGAGCTGGGGGATGTACCACACGCTCGAAGGACGGTTCTCAAACTGGCGAGTATCATTTTGCTCAGATGGCTCTAGCTCCGGACCGTGGTTCCCGCCCGCCACCGATCGTCTCGGAGCGTCGCCTAAAATCATTCCGGGACTTTCAAGGGGACGCGTTTCTTGCGCGTCCCAGTTCTGTTTCGAGACTACATGTTGCTTTGGGTACAACACTCCCGCATAAAAGCGACAACGATGGCCATACTGGAGGCTGGCTGCCGTATGTCGGACAGTGTTCCACATCTCCAAGACTTGTTCTAGATTATTAGAGTCATGTCTATCATTATCTGAGTCTGTCTATGTTCTAAATCGCTGTCGCTCGCTGGGGGTCCACTCGAATACCGGGAACGGATGGGCCTCGGTGTTAAACACCCACTTGTCTAAGGGTACTGGGTCGTCGTTGATGAATAATAGATACAGGTATTTAAGCCTGTTGTCACCATCAGTATGCGTAACATGACGAAGAATCTAACACGTACGTCTCTGCGAGAAAATAGCTACGGTTGATGTTAGCTAGAGTTCAACCTCGAGCCTCTGATCACTTGCCTCGGCATGTCGTCATTCAAGGGACCAGAAGAAACATTGACCGTCTTTACGCTCGCATACCCAGTCGCTGTCTTCGCCTCTCTCTCGATGGCTGTGAATATTCTCCATCCACGTTCCCTCCACCTTATATCGCCAGTTACACGCCAGAGCATGTACAGAGATTCAACGGTCTGTGCCACACCAACTTTAACAATACATTGAAGATATACCAAGCAAGAGACAAACCTCTGGCCGTAAAAGATACACACTCTTTCGAAGAGTATAATCTCTATCGTGCTGTGGTCCGCCCAGCTGCTCGTCATGGACGACAGGTTTCTTATTCTCCAGACCAGGCGGTACGCCGCGACTTCCACTCTTCTTCCACTCCTTCATAGCGTCCATCCATAGTATTCCTTCTTTTCTCATCTGCCACTGATTTATCCAGGAATTCCATGTCTTTTTTGGCTGGGCCGTCTTCATCAAAACCTCGTCAGGGCCTAAGCCACTGGCTTGATCTGCGTAGGTCAAATAGCAAGTCTGTGCAATGCCCTCTGCAGCCCAGAGGTGTAGTTTCTTAAGGTTGAATCCGTTTAAAGTTTCATGATTTCGCCTAGCTTCACCAAATATGCCTTCAGGATCGATGTCGTCCAGTTTTATTCCCAGGGACTCAAGATCATCTAGAGGTAATGTATGAACGCCAAGAGCGAGCAGTCCAGGGAGGAAACAGGATAAATGCTCCAGGATATGGGTTGGATGCTTCTCTCCGTCCTTGTCGATGGTCATGTCCGTGACGTACAAAAGATGTCTTGTCGGAGAAATGTAAAGAAGATTGGATATGATATGGGTTGTTGCTCGAAGATCTGTGTCTAGATTAAGGCGTTATGGGAGAGTTGGTAGGTTAAATGGGCATACACATTTTGAGGCTCGTTATGTCCGTTTTTGCAGTCATAAGATATTGCTTTAGAAGATATTCGTGGGCGCTGTCGCCCTGAGCACCAACGGATAAATGCGCTACCAAGAAAGATCAGCATCCGAGAGATGAGAGTTGGCAAGCAACAAACTGTCATGAGGTTGCGCCGTGGTAAGGTTCCATTGAACCGGTAGCATGCCATCTGTGTGTTGCAGGTTTGCATGCTCAAATGCTTTGAGAAGTGTTCCCGCCTTCTCCTTCTTAGCAAGGTTTGGTTATACAAAGGACTCGAACGGCTTACCCTGCTGAAGTGTTCTTCCTTACCGGTCAACTTAGCAAGGTAAGAATATTCCATCTGAAGGCTAGCGATTTCCGCCAATATACCAATCTCAGGTCCGAATGTACGACCACTAACATTGCTCTTTTGTTAAGCATTTGTCTTAATCGGTGCAAATTTTGTACCATACGTACCTTGTCGGGTTGACACCGAAGAGGGCCAATCCGGAAGTGGTGTTGAAGACTGGGTCTAACTTTATTGCCAGTTCATCTGCACGATCTAGGAAAAGTTTATTCTTTGAAAGTGCGTATGCAGACAACAGTCCGCCGATGTATCGAATCACAGTCTCAAAGTAGGGCACAAAATAACCCTAAGAATTTGGATCAGCATGGGTAGCTGGCTCTCTGGGGAGGAAATTTCTTCACTTCCGGAAGAGAGAACTTTGCATTCTGGACGATCTCGAGTGCACGTGTGTATTCGTCTTGCAGGTCCATGATTAACATGGTGTCGAGAGAATCAAACGCCGTAACACCCCAGCCGTTGAACCTAGAGCCCAAATACACATATGAGATCCCTGACGGGCACACATGGGATGGGGGTATGCTACTTGTCATTGTATTTATTCGTCAACGGTAACAGTTCGTCATGTGGGGCAGCATGACGTTCGTATCCATGGTACGCATGCAGGAACGCTCTCCGGACCTGTGCAGCTGTCTCTTCCCAGGCTTGTGGAGGCTGAAGCTCAGTCTTTCCGGGCCCACTACTTGTCAAAGGTAATGGATCGCGTGATGAAGTGAACTGATTGAAAAGGTAGACACAGAGGAGCAGGAAGACGGCATAGAACAAGATGCGAGCGAAAGGGCGATGGCGGAGAGCACCGAAGTACTTGCGATACATTTCAGGCAAATCAGTCTCTAGCGACATAAAGCACCGATAAGAAGGAGGTCAACGTCACGATGAGTGCTTGAGCAGTCCGTCCTACTACTGCCAGTGGAGAGGCATGATAGGCTGTTGTGATGCAGTGCGAACCACAATGATCGACGATCGTGGGAAAAATCTTATAGCCTGTGACAAAAATAGATATGGGCCAGGGCCTGCTAGGGCCGTTACAATCGGTTCCAGTCAGTTCCCTATGGATAACATAAAAGCAATGACTTCGCGCAGGATGAACTTTTTGTATTGGAAAAATGGAACAACACCTTGTTGGGCATCGATATTGTAATCATTTTCATACAGGAATCATTAACACTCCCACAGCCGAATATATAATAGTGGTTAAAAGCTTACACAAACTAGCTCACCTTGGCTCTACGGCTTCCCGAACAAATATTTGAAGTGCATTGTCCATGATCAATAAAAACATGATATAGGGCCGGTACTTTCTCAAAATGGAGCCTCAAATAATTCATATCTACTATAATCATCAACTAAAGCCAGGTTCTACAGCCCAAGAATCCCTGACTTACATGCGCTGCTTTGAAGGATCACTGGCAAACTTTGCTCGAGGGGTCTGAGGCCACAAGAGTCACTGACAACTGCTAAAGAGAAAGAGATGTTTATAATGTCGGAGTTCGAATCGTTCCTTGCTGTCAAGGCTTCGTGATCTGGTACCTTGAAGTAGACCATGTCTAGTTTCGACAAGGTGGTCAAACTAGCCTGTAAGCCCAAGGCTGCAGCGCCAAAACAGAAGGTACGATTCTCCCCCGATGCAAGGTGGAACCAGACATAATTCATTTCCTCAGTATCTCGATCCAATTCTTGCTGCAACCTGGTCCAATGACGGAGCAGTTCATGATGTCTGTAAGGCGCTTTCGCCTAGGTTTCGCGAACCAAACTCTGTCGTACGCCTGCGAAGCCCTTTACATGGTCATACCTGATGGATGTGTCGTATTCCGCAGGTCGTATTCAAGGCCCTAATCGTTCTACACACCATGATTCGGAGTGGTGCCACAGACAACGTGCTGGGCTATCTGTCCACCTCTGACGTCTTACGGTTACGCAATGTCTCAGCAGGGAATTGGGACGGTTCGCTTTCCAATATATCGACTGAAAGAAGTGGTAATTAATTCTCTTGGTTAGGCTATGCAGCCCCAGAAAACCTGCAAAATTACGCCGCCTACTTAGACTCTCGCATCCGTGCATACAATGACTTAAAGCATGATGCAGTCCGTGTGCAGGCCGAAAATAACCGAGATATGCGAAATTCTAATTCCATCGAAGAGGACGTGTATCGACCAACTCCAAAGAAAAAGGGCAAGGGGGCACCCCCACCGGTCGCCCCGCCTGCGCCTACCCGGAGTAAGACCATTATGGGCAGGAAGTTGCGCGTGATGACTGTGGAAAAAGGGCTGCTTAGGGAGACGAAGGCGGTCCATCGCATGATCGATGCCCTTGTTGAATGTCGGGTACGTGCGAGCAACTTCTGCCACGAACGCCTCTTTCTAAATCTATGGTGTTAGTTCTATCTCGACGACCTAGAGAACGAATTGACAACAATTGCTCTTCGGATGCTCGTCAAGGACCTCCTGATCCTTTTTCAGGCAGGAAATGAGGGTGTCATCAATGTTCTGGGTATGGCATCTAAATTTTGTCTTTACACTTATAATTTAATCGTTGCAATGTAGAGCACTATTTTGAAATGTCGCATGTGGATGCTACGGAAGCACTTGGCATATATCGGCACTTCTGCAAGCAAACAGAGCGCGTTGTTGAATTCCTTGGTGTTGCGAAGAAGCTGCAGAACCTCCTCAACGTTCCCATACCCAATCTGAAACATGTGTGTATCTCTGCAATATCCTTCTAGACCGAGCAACTAATTTGGAGTATATAGGCTCCAGTCTCGTTGGCGGGTGCACTCCAAGAATACCTTGAAGATCCATCGTTTGAACAAAACAGGATTGAGTATAAAGCGAACAAAGATGCGGCGGACAGAGGATTTAAGAAGCCATTTGAGGCTGCGAAGCCCAAGAAAGACGATGGATGTAAGAATCTGTTCATCATTCAGGTCACGGATCCACCTACTCATCCCCACACAGCTTCTGCCTCTAAAGGGGCTCCGTCGCCACCTATGCCTGCTCGATCAACACCACAAGCATCAACTTCCACCAACGCATCCACATCAACTCCAGCCAAAAGCACTGGCGTTGTTGATTTTTTTACTGCTATCGAAGATGAACAACCTACAATGTTCAACCCTCAGACTAACAGGTCAGATATCGGCTCTCTGCCATTTGTGATTACTCACATCCGCCTAGTCCCAGCACCGCATATTTCCAGACACAAAGTAACTCGAATCCTTTTGCTCGGACGCAGATGACCGGCCAGCCTTTTATCCAGGTCCAGCCCTCTGGGTTCGTTCAAACCCAACCCACCGCATTTCAAACACCCCCTACAAACCCGTTCAACCTTTCTCCCCAATCTCAACTTCACCCATCACAATCTGGCCATAAGCCATTCTCTACTTTCCTGCCTCAGTCGACAGGTTTCGCTCAGCCTCAGCAACCTCTGCCAACTGGTTATGTTCAACAACAACAACAATCTGGCTTTGCTCTGCAAGCCCCTCAACAGACTGGTTTCCTCCAGCCGCAACCAACGGGTGGCAATCCTTTCCGGCAGAGCATGTTGTTTCCTCAGTCGACTGGGTTACCGCTATTCGGTGGATCAGCGGATGGTACCGCTTCGCAGACGAACCCGTTCCCGACGCAAAACCATGTTGCATTTGGAACTAACAGTTCACAGCCATTTACGTCAACGAGTGCCAATTTTAACACACCACAACCTACCACTAGTACCAGTCCGTTTGCAAACACAGCAATTGGATCTAACCAGTCACTTTTTAACGTCCCTGCCCGACCGTCATCGACTCCACTTACCTCCTTTGGATCTACTTCGAATAGTACAACCTCACCACCTGTTGCACAACCAGTCAAGACGCATCAAACTGGTACCAGGAATCCCTTTGGGCCCATTACCTCTGCCGCCCCTCCTCCCGTTCCCAAACCACCGACATTGATGGAGTTAAGTATGGGTCTCGGTGGGCTTAGTTTGGCACAAGGTGGCCAAGCACTACAGAACCAACCTCAACAAACACAGGGCCAGACACAGGCTCAGAATAAGCAGCAAGGGGCATTTGCGAGTTTTAATGGGGGAGCGCTAGGAGCTGGAGCGACAGATATCTCTGGCGTGGCATCATCTTTTGCTTTTAGCAGCCAAAATCGTGCTACAAATGGTTCACAGCCAAGCTCATCTTCGACATCAGTAGGCGCTCTTAATGCCCAGCCTACCGCAGCTTCCACGGCCTCCACATTTTCCGATTCACTTTTTTCATCTTCTCTCTCTACCCAACCTACTGGGATGACCAACGCCTCTTTCACCTCTTCCACTGCCCCTGTGAAGACACAGTTGACAGGTTTTTCCGGCTTAAAGCCATTCAAGCCATCGTCATCATTCGGCGCATCCTTACTAGAGTCTTTACCATCAATCCCTGGGTCATCATCTAGTACTCCTGCTCCAACGATCAACAACATTGGGGCACCCAATGCAAATGGAACTTCATATTTTGGCGGGTCTAACCAAACGAGTGCCACCTCAAATACGACTGGGATGTCAGGAGCTTTCGGCCCTGGCTCGACAGTGGGCCAGGGCCTTCGGCCACAAATAACGGGTGGAGGCGCTGCAAACCCCTTCCGCGCTTCAACGATGGGTCTCTCGAACGGTGGTTTCAACCAAGCACCCAGTGTGCCACCTTTACCTGGTCTTCCAACTTCATCCTTAGGTTCTTCGCCCTTTGGCTCGAATTTGTTCGGCGGTACCAATACTGCGTTTGGTACCAACCCTCCTTTCGGCCAGAGTCAACAACAGCAACAGAATGGCACATCCCTGATTTAGTTACCCTACAAATAACCACTTCCTTTCAGTATCTCCTTAACATTTAGTTACATTCATCACTTCCGTATACTTAATTGCATTCGTTCGTTCGTCCATACTCATCCTCGGCTCCGGGACACTCTTTAGTATCGCCTTTGGTCATGTACGTTCATTACTAGCAGATTCTTCCAACCACCCTATGAATGGATTCGTCACTTTTTCATTACAATAAAGGAGCCACCGGACCGTCTCTTTGTCACGAGTATCACTTCCCACAGTGTATCAGTTATCTGACAGTGGCTTTCAAGTTTGTGCTTTTACCTTTTCCTTCCTCCACCCTCGCTTGACCTATCTATGGCATCGTAAGTAAGAAATGGGCACCGGATTTTCGCCAGCTAAACCAATCCCTAGTACCGAGAACACCGCTGCTGCCGACGCGCCAAACGTCGAGATCACCATTGAGAGTGCCATCGAACATGCAAAGCGCGCTTTTGCGCTCAAAAAATACGAGCAAGCCGTCGAACATTATGCTACTGCGCTAGAATTGACGTAAGTCGCGTCCATTCGACCTGCCGCCCTCTCCTTCGCGCTCAACGCGTGCCGCTGCACCCACAGGACGAAGAAGGTGGGGGACGACAGCCCGGAAACGGCAGACCTGTATTTCTCTTACGGTAAGGCGCTTCTGGAGAATGCCATTTCGCAAAACTCGGTGCTGGGCAAGGAGCAGGAGCAGACAGAAGAGGAGGGTACGGGAATCCCCCATCGTATCTAAAATGTCGCCTTTGGCTAACTCTTCACGCTAGTACCTCCTGTTGATACCAGTGGCCAGGGTCCCATTCTGTCGTTTTCAGGAGACGCGGAGGATGTGGATGGAGAGGACCCCGCCGTCGATCTCTTTGCACAAGCCGCTCAGACTATTGCGGACGCCGAGGCCACAGGGGAGGGCGAGGAAGACGAAGAGGGAGATGAGGATGCTGAGCCTGAGGACGATTTCAATGCTGCATGGGAAGTCCTTGACCTTGCTCGTGCAATTTACGACAAAATGAACGACGAAATGGATGACGATGAGGTGAAGCTCAAACTCGCGGACACTTATATTGCACTGGGAGATGTATCACTCGAAACAGGTGTGTTTTATCCTTACCATGGCTTGTCATATTTAACACAAACACTGTTGCAGAAAAGTTCGACCAAGCAGCCACTGACTATGAAGCCGGTCTTGCTCTTAAATCTCAACTACTACCAATATCATCCCGACAGATTGCTGAGGCGCATTACAAGCTCAGTATGGTGCTGGACTTGACTCCGGGACGATTGTCGGAGGCTATTTCACAGGCTGAAAAGGCTCTTGAAAGTGTGGAGAGTCGTCTGGCCGAGCTCCGTGATGGACTCTCAAATCAACTTCCGCCAGTGATACCACAGGAGGAGAATCCGAACGCAAAAGGCAAAGGTAAGTCTACCGGCACCCGCCTTGTAAGAGACGACTTGGTGCAGAACATGTCAAAAACGCAAATTGAGTCAGAAGTCAAAGAACTGTCCGAACTAATGGAGGACTTAGCACTGAAGGTCAAACGATTATCGCCCAAATGTTTACTGCCTTTTAACTTCATCCAGGTCGAGGAGCTGAAGACTGCACCAAGCGAGTCAACCGATACATCCGCCGTAGCCATGGCGGCACAACAATTGGATAAGGAGCTTAATGCGAGTTCATCTGGGGTGGCAGGTTCAGCGCCTGTAGCGGTCAACGACCTTACTTCCATTGTCAAAAAGAAGAAACCAGTAGAAAAGCGAAAGGCTGAATCGGAGGCAGAGTCATCTACCGTCGACAAAAAAGCTCGCATCGATACGCCAGAATCTTAGCTCGTAGTTATCACTGTATTTTACCGACTGAATCATTTTGTATTGTTAGAGCAGTGCTTGCTATGCCTATCGTTGGCGATCTTTACCTCGTTCAAACTATCCTGAAGCAGCGCCACTGCAAGAAACACCGAGACTACTATCTACGGCCGAGCATAAAACATCGGCCTTTCCTGAAGGCGACTTGACTGCAAAGTTTTGGAGATAGATATTGCATGTTCCCGAACTGGGGCAGTTCAAATTGGCGACAACAGGATCAAACTTGGTTGCTCTGCCACAGGGTTAGTGAGAGCGTCGTTATACGATAGGATAGGGCATCCTTACGTAGTGCCTTTGAAGTTGGTAAAGTATACATCAGTGACAGTGTGCTTGCTCGCAACGCAGGTAGTCGTGGCACCATAGCAACTCTGGATTTGTGCCGCATATTCGCAGTTGGTGACCGTTACACTATCGAATGTTACGTTCCGGACGGTGGCTACTCCGTGGCCACTGGTACCGTCATATAATTTGATACCAGTCGCCTTTGTTGAATCAATCATGGTTGCTCTTGAAACATAGATATTGCTGACCTGTAATTTCAATGAGGCTTACACCGCGGCTGGGACTGTTTTAATGGCTTACTATATCGTTGTTGGTTTTGGCAAGAGAGCCCACGCTCAAACCATGCGATCCTTTGCAAGTAATGTCTGTGACTGTAGCATAGTTCGAGCCTGCCTTGAAAGCGACGCAATCGTCCTGATTTTCAACAGTGGTTGAAGCGACTGTCACGTATGTTGAGGAGCCAATGTCGAAACCGTCAGTGTTCTTTGGTGTCGCGTCTGCTGTTGCCACAGCTTTGAGGGTGAGGCCACGATAGATAACATTCGTAGCACCGCCGGTAACAGAGTGGAAAACGTTGGGTGCACTGTTTCAAGTCCGTATATAAGATCAACGCTGATAAAATGACAGAAGCGATTACTTCTTGAAAGTCAGGTTCTCAACAACGATCTTAGAGCCCCCAGTGATGTACATAAGGGTTGGACGAGCAAACGAGCTGTCCGCGGCAAATTCTAAAAACTGAAAGTTAGATCCATAGGACAAGAGGAAAAGCCGAGTATAACCCACTCTGCCAGAAGGGCACTCCATTTCCATCAATGAGACCGGTACCAAGCTTTGAATGGATGGTTGCGCCTGCTATGTTGGTCAAAAGAATTGCAGCCCGGACACCATTCCAGAAAGTGAGGTCATCGGAGAGCTTTAGTGTGCCTTCTACCTGAACCTCGCAATTCACACACCCAGTAAAGTCGAGGGTGGATCGTATCTGATACGTGGTACTACCTGAAAGGACGATGACGCCACCGTTACCACAAGACTTGATGGCAGCTTCTATAGCGGGGACGTCGTCGACCGAGGCGCTGTGGGCAGAAGTGACTGTACATGTGGCGCGTTTCTCCAGCGGGTTGGCCCTCACAAAGTAGGGCAAGGCCAGTGCCGTAAAGAGAGTAAAGAATGGGGCCATAGTTCAAATCCTGAAGTACCATCTTAACTGAAAATGTATTTAAAAGTTATACCATTCCGAAGATGGACCGGCGGGCCGTGGAGAACAGTGACAAGATCCGTTTGTCGACAGCTATAGCTAGGAATGGGCCGGTGTAGAGGAGTGGGGGAGGAGTTTACGTTCAAAGCCACCCACGTGATGGCGTGGCGTGAAAGCTTCAACTTACGATTCCCTCTTCCCACCATCATTGTCTAAATTCTCGCCCCGTACGTTCCCGTAACTAGCATGTACTCAAGGCGGCCGCTGTCTTCCCTCATCCTCGTGGACGTATGTAGTTCGAGGATTTATCCGCATTTCAACTCGTGATCTATCTCGGACCCCGGCGCCACGCACGGGAGCTATTGGTCTGGTATTTGCTTAAAAACTACTTTTTGCTATGGCTGTTCCACTGTGCCCAACATGAGGTCTCTTCTTCTTCTTGTAAACTGCATCTTGTGTGCTCTTCCGTTGGCTCTGGGCTTGACAACACCCCCAAACGGTGCTAAAATCGTTCGTCAAAGTGGAACCCAAAGTGGAGAGTACAGGTATGCCTACACCCGATCCATCTTTAACCAATATCTAATGCATGGTTCAAATGATAGCACCGTCAGCGCAGCTGTTGCCTCACTTTCTGGCACTGCAGCTGCCGTCATTTTCATCTATCCTGGTACATACAAGGAACAGGTCACCATTACTTATGGCGGTGTGTTACATATTATAGAAAGCTATCATCGTATTCGGCTCATCCGATGTATCGTAAGGACCATTGACAATCTACGGCTACGCGACCAGGTGAGTGATAGTAATCACCCCACCTTGAACTTCTTGTGACACTTGTATATCAGTGGAGGCAATTGGAAGACCAACCAAGTCACTATCACCAACAACTTAAACGCCCAAGACAATGGTGGCAACGATGCCTGTGCGACAGTCCGCGCCCACAGCGCCAACTTCAAGTTGTACAACGTCAACATCAAGAATACCTACGGACCCGGAAAACAGGCCACTGCCCTTTCTGCCACTGCAGGCCGTCAGGGCTACTATGGCTGCTCCATAACTGGTTATCAGGTGCCACATTATATCATGTAGCTGCTGACCACCCAACTAATTTCGAACGATATAGGATACACTTCTGGCTGATGGCCCCGGTGGTACTGCAAATGGTGCTCAGTACTATAGCAACTGCTATATCGAAGGTGCCGTTGACTATATATACGGCAAAGCCTCAGCATGGTTTGGGGAATGCAACCTTGCCTCCGTTGGCGGGGGTGCTATCACTGCCAATTCAAGGACCCTTGCTACAGACGACGGCTACTATGTCATCGACTCCTCTTCGATTATCAGTGCCACTTCCACCGACCTTACAGGTAAAGTCTATCTAGGTAGGCCCTGGAGGGGCCTTGCTCGGGTGGTCTTCCAACGTTCCCTATTACCCAACCTCATTAACGCGGCTGGTTGGAGCACCTTGGCTGCGGATGCCACACCGTAAGTTGATTAATCCGTGGAGAATCACAGCGTACTAACGTTTTGGCCGCATCTACAGAATCTTTCAAGAGTTTAGTAATACTGGCGACGGTGCAAGCACTTCGAAGCGGTTATACGAGACACCGCTGAACACACTGATTACACATGCACAAGTTTTAGGCGCTGACTACGCGTCGTGGATAGATCAGAGCTTCTAGTGTTTCCCTTTTCGTAGTGTTGTAATGTTGGCCAAGTACTACAAAATACAGTATAACTTTTGATCGTTTTTATGATCATTGACAGCCAAGTACCATCTTACCTTGAGTTCAAATCGATTGAATGCGATTCAGAGTCTTCGTTACCAGGCAAAACATGGCTGTAAGTCATGATTACGGGTAAAACATAAGTACAAGTAGCAATCAAAAGGGGACTGAAGTGGCCTCGATGCGCTGGTGTTTGTACTCCTTCTTTCCCACACCGAACTCTCCAACGATATGTCCCGCTTTGACTGTGCTTCGCATCGTATACTTGTAGATGACTAGGCCTTCGAGACCAACCGGGCCTCTCGCATGTATCTTGCCTGTACTGATGCCAACTTCCGTTCCAAAACCATATCTGAAACCATCCGAAAACCGTGTGCTTGCATTTACAAATGTATTTGCTGAGCCTACGCCACGACAGAACGCAGAGGCAGTATAGTCAGACTCCGTGATAATAGCATCGGTATGCCCTGACCCATGCTGGTTGATGAATTTTATCGCAGACTGGAGAGATGGCAGGGTGATAACGGAGAGGGTCAGGGAAAGGTGTTCGATATCATATGTTGAGGGCTCCGACGACTTTACTAGCGTCGACAGGTTCTGCGGCGGATTTTGGAGAGATGACAGTGCTTTGAGAGCCTGAGCGTCGCACAACAGCTCGACATTTGCAGCCAGAAGTGCTCTAGCGACATCAAGCCACACGGTATTAAGCAAAGACTCGTGGACAACAAGGGTCTCCATCGCATTGCATGCAGAAGGATAATCAATCTTCCAAGGCTCGATCAGATTTCTAACTATTTCAGTAGTCACAGGGAGACCTACTTTAGCGTCGACGACGATTCTTTTGGCCTTCTCTAGATCAGCAGTTTCGTCGAGATAGATGGAGCATAAACCATCTGCATGGCCCATGACAGGTATTCGTGTGTTGTGTTGAATGTTTTTAACGAGCTCCTTGCTGCCTCTTGGAATTACGAGATCGATATACTCATCTAATGCAAGTAGAGAAGATACTTCGGCCCTAGTCTCGATGGTTTGGATGTACGTGCTCGGGAGCGACGTTTTCGCCAACCCCGCAGAGATGGCTTCGGAGAGTAACTTCGTGGTTCTGTTCGATTCCTTTCCACCTTTTAATATCGCTGCATTACCTAGTGTCAGGTTAGTAATAATTGGAAATTTTCAGGGGTGGAGAGACATACCGGACTTAATAGCCAAGGCTGCGATATTCACGACAACTTCTGGACGAGCTTCAAAGATGACTAGCAATACCCCGATTGGACAGGACACTCTGTAGAGGTCCAGTCCATCGTCAAGTTCGGTAGCGTATGACACAGAGCCTGTTGGATCTGGAAGACCAGCCACGTCAAGTATACCTTGCAGCATGGATTCCCATTTGTCGCCGCGGCCGAGGTCGAGGCGTGCAAGAAGGGAGTTTGACATCCGGCCTGCATCCACTTCAACCTGCGCAGCCTGAAGTTTAACGGTTAGTATGTAAGAAGGTCGGTATGGGAAGTGTTACATTACCTCCAGGTCCTCTTTATTGGCGGCAAGTATAGCAGCACGCCTCGATTCGAGTTCTGTACACAGTGCATGAAGAGCATGTACACGTTCGGATGATGGAACGAGCTGGGAACTGTCAAAAGCGGCTTTTGCAACTTTTGCAATGTCTTCAACACTGATAACTGATGCCATAGTAGTCATGTCAGTCACTGGGCTAAAATTGGGGAGAGCAATAGAGTACCACTTTCCGCTGAACTTCCGAAATTGCTGCTGTTGATAAGATAAGATCGCAGGCCCAGGTAACCACTCAAATACACTCTTAGACTTTTAACTCTCTGCCATTATACTTTCGTACACAAATATAGAAAGCGGTTTTATTTTTGACTTCGATGACAGCAAAATCATCGACTATCTAAAGCATGAGCGAAATTAAATCCTAGGGTAGTTTTTAAGAAGCAAATGATGCAACGTGGTCCTCGACGACCTTCTTAATCTTCGATTCCAACTCAGGTGTCACAGAGCCGTTAGAAATCTCAGCAAGGAGAGCACTTTGTGATGTTGAGAGGTGCTCGCGGAACTCGGCTTCCCATTTGGTGATCTTCTCGACAGGGATGGAATCAAGCTGAGATGTCAATAATGGTGAGTTATTTAGATTGCACCGAAAGCGGGGAGCAACTTACCAAACCGTTGACACCAGCATAGATGATGGGGACCTGAACCTCAGTGGCCATGGGTTGATATTGACCTTGTTCTGTAAAAGGTTGAGGACCACCCTACAACAGGAGAATGTGATACGACATACTGAGGAGCTCAGTGAGGCGGGCACCACGAGACAAGAGGAAGCGGGTAGAAGCATCGAGGTCAGAACCGAACTGTGCAAAGGCGGCAACTTCACGGTATTGAGCAAGGTAGAGCTTGAGCGAACCAGCAAACTTCTTCATGATTTTGCTGAAGACAGGGAGATGAGTACAGATTAACAATATTATCAGCGAACGTACGTCTGGGCAGCGGAACCGACACGAGATACGGAGAGACCAACGTTAATGGCAGGGCGGACGCCACGGAAGAAGAGCTCAGCCTCCAAGAAGATTTGACCATCAGTGATAGAAATAACCTAAATGAAGGGGTTTCATGACATGGAAAAGTCGAGTGATAGATACGACTACGAACATTAGTGGGAATGTATGCGGACACATCACCGCCCTGGGTTTCAATAATGGGGAGAGCAGTGAGAGATCCTCCACCGAATTTGTCGCTCATCTTGGCAGCACGCTCGAGAAGGCGAGAATGAAGGTAGAAAACGTCACCAGGGTAGGCCTCACGACCAGGGGGACGACGGAGCAGAAGGGACATTTGACGGTAAGCAACAGCCTGCTTGGAGAGATCGTCGTAAACGATGAGAGCTGGGAATGAAATTATTGAATACATGAGCAAATAATAATAGGTAGCACTTTTACATACCATGCTTGCCGTTGTCACGGAACCACTCGCCCATAGCGCAGCCAGAGAAAGGAGCGAGGTATTGGAGGGGAGCGGCCTCAGAAGCAGTAGCAGCCACAATGATGGTGTACTTCATGGCATCATTCTCTTCAAGGGTCTTGACGAGCTGAGCAACGGTCGAACGCTTTTGGCCAACGGCAACATAGACACAGTAGAGTTTTTTATTCTCATCCTGGCCATCGTTCCACCGCTTCTGGTTAAGGATGGTGTCAATGGCGACAGCGGTTTTACCGGTCTGACGGTCACCAATGATCAGCTCACGCTGTCCACGACCAATGGGCACCATGGCATCGATAGGCTTGAGACCAGTCAACATGGGCTGGTTGACCGAGCGACGGGGTAGGATACCAGGAGCCTTAAGAGAGGCACGACGGCGCTCTGCAGCCTCAATGGGGCCCTTGCCATCAATGGGATCACCAAGAGCGTCAACGACACGTCCAAGGAGACCTGGGCCGACGGGAACATCGACAATCTGGCCAGTACGCTTGACGGTGTCGCCCTCCTTGATGAGACGATCGTTACCGAAGATGGAGACACCGACGTTGTCGGCTTCCAAGTTCAGACACATGCCACGGACACCAGACGAGAATTCCACCATCTCCTCGGCTGGTTATGACAAATAGATGAGATTTGTGCTCATAACGCACAAAGGAGAACGCCACCGACCTTGCACATTTCGGAGACCCCAAACACGGCCGATACCGTCACCAACACCTTTGCTCTGAGGTGAGATATGTTGCACGTTTCGTTGCGGAAAGTGCTACTCACTCAGGACACGACCAGTCTCCTCAACGTTGGCACCAACGGCTGTGCCGGCGATACGGGACTCAAGGATGGACGAGACCTCGGAGGCAGCTGTGGGTGACGTGGAAAAAAAGGTTAGAGCACAAGAGAAGGGAGAAACAAGTCGCGCAGTCAGCTGTGCGAGCCTTCCGGACGATAAGAGAGAAGACTACGCACCAGCCTTCGCGGTGGCATACGAACGGGAGACAACGGGAGAGGTGGTCTGTACGTGTCGCGAAGTAGAAATTTAGGAAGAGGTCGATGTACAGTTTAAAAAGTAAAAAAGGATACCTTAGCAGCGGCGGCCAGCGCACGGGCGCGCGCCGAGTTTCTAATGGCAATTCGGTGCATGGGGTAGGAGGTGGAAAATAGGATATGGGATGAGCAGGGAAGTTTTCGGTTGCACTAGGCTAGTCGGCGTTACTCGGAAGATTCAGGCGCCGCTTTAATTCCAAATTTCACACATCACCAAAAGTCCAATATGAGCTCGTCGTTGTGCACAATGGCAACACTCTCCCGCATTGTGCGTGGCGGTGAGAATCTTTCTCTGCACATAACTTGCAATTCTGACGCATTTAATAGTGCCTGCACTCTGTCGAGCAGCTCATTCGCTGACCACCGCCCCCAGCTCAACCGCCTCTGCTCTCGAGCTGATCCGTTCGCAACCCTCTCAATACGTCGTCGCCTCGTTCGTTGGCAGAAAATATATTCTCACCCCTCGCGACGTCCTCACCGTCCCACGTCTACGTGATGTAAAGGTCGGTGACGTTTTGGCCCTCGACGAGATCCATGAACTCGGCTCGCGTGATTACACCATTCGAGGCAACCCCGTTATACCGCACTCACGAGTCAAGGTGGAAGCAACGGTTGTGGAACATACAAAGGGCAAAATGGAGTTCATATTCAAGAAAAAGAGGAGAAAGGGCTACCAGAAAACGATAACACATAAACAACCATACACTCGCCTTAGAATTGGCAATATCGAGATTCCAATAACGCCGCCGCCATCATAGCACCTTTTACACTCCACCTTGTTGTTCCCTTGCTTTACAGGTTATATTATAATATTGATGATTCCAGGTCACTGCACTAAGAAAACACTGCAAAACACCCTCTTAGATCTCCCCTTCCTCTGGTGTCTCTGCACGCGTAGCCGAGGGCTTTTTTTCGTCTTCCTGCCCCTGGCTGTATCTTGGTCTCTGGAGATAAGTATTCAATAAAAATGACTTGAGCTGAGATGACAGTAAATTACGTACCTTTTCAGCGCGTTCATCCTGAATTCTATCATCATATGCCTCCCGTTTTTCTCTCGTATCCTCTTTAAATACGGAAGAACTCCTCTCTGGCTCTTCCTTTACCGCTGAAGGCCCGTCGTCCCACTCTTTACTTCCATATCTCTTCTCATCTCTTGTATCCTTGTCTCTCTTCTTGTCTTCATCCCGATGGTACGCATGTTTCGAGGACTTGTATCCTTCTCGATCTTTCTCTTTCTCGTAATCCTTATCACGATCGCTACGAACATAATCCTTCGACGTGCGGCGTTGGTCATGGTCGTCGTAGCGATGATGTCTTGAGCTTCGACTGTCACGATCATAGTCTTTAACTCGATCATAATCCTTTCCTCGATCACGCTCCCTTTCCCTTTCTCGATGATGAGGCTCACGGTCGCGATCGCGATCCCTGTCCCGTAACTCTTTATCACGGTCTCCTCGATCTCTGTCGCGGTCATCACGGTGGTCTCGTGACGGTTCCTTGCGCTTCCTGCTTGTCGTAGAAGCTCCATCCTCAGAAGCTGCCTCGCGAAGGCGTTCCTGAATTGACGGATTGTGAGATGACATGGTCAATATGATTTTAACACGGAACAATTTACCTTTTGCCTCTTGACATACTTTGCAAACGCGGCGCGCCGCCCTTCGTCATCGTCGAGTGCTTGATATTCAGGAAGATGTTCAATCAGAGGAACTACCTGTCAATGAAAAGGCTCAGGGGGTCAAAATAACGGACGAGAAGTACTAAAAACAAACCTCGTCGAAGGGTAGAGAAATGTCCAAAGTCTCGTTCATCCTCTTCAGAGCATATCGCAAATCATCTTGTAAATGTCGTTGCTTTCTCTCTGCCCTTCGTTTCTCATCTGCTTGTTTCTTCAGTGCAGCGTCATGGAGCTAAATCATACAAGCAGTAAGCCACATACGACCGGACTACGGCTGTCTCTGCTTACTGTTGTATATATGTCACGCAAGTCCCCTTGCGACAATATGTCATCGGCATTTGTCTTGACAATATCGTTGAACTCCTTTTCTGTAGTTTCTGGCCCCACAGAGAACCCTACATCTTTGTCTGGATCCTCAACTTTTACGGCTCCCTCTTTGGCATTATTCCGTTCAATGGCAGCTTCTACTACAGCAATCTTGCGGTCCAGCTCCTGGTCAAGAACATCGACAATGTCCCAAAAGAGTTCGAGAGGGTTGGAGCCAGGATTACCGAGCATAGAGAGGTAACGCTCGTCCTCGGCGAATATAGGATAGATCTCCTTCCATTTAGTTCGTGCTTTGATCTTACCCGAATCTACTAGACCTTGGAGAAGATCCTATAGAAGGCGCGTAAGGAGTAAGGCTAGAAAGGCTAATTCAAGGATCTATACCTTGAAAACTTCGCGAGCCTTACGCTCCCGCCTCGTTTTCTCAACCTGTGCCTTGCGCATCTGGTCTTCATATTCACGTTCGCGTACGCGGCTGTAGTCTTCAAAAGCGAGCAAGATGTCGAGTGTGGGAAGTCTTTGCAGTTCAGGGTCTTCCGTCCACTCCCGGGATTCAAGAACGAGATTATGTGCACTTCTCCATCGCGTGACGACATCGACGTTGAGTTGCTTGAAGAGATTAACGACCTTCGCAACGCTGCGCGCACGAGCTGCACGACTCTCTTGCTGTAAGTCGAAGTGTTAGGCGTCCCATCGCTATAAGGGTTTGTATGCGACGTACCACATCGCGTTGTTTTAGTTCTGCAACATATTCCTCAAAAATTAAGCGACGTTCCGCTTCAATCTTAGCCTGTTGCCAGATAGGGTGCTGGGAAAACAGTTTGTCCACAGTTGGGAATGTTGTGTAGTGAAACACGTTTGGATTGCCTCTTAACATATTGCGGATAGCAGGGCGGAATTTCGACAATCGAGCTTCTCTCTCCTCGTGCTCTTTAGCTTTAAGCGCCGTGGTGAACTGTACATGTCATTCATTCACATCTGGCTCCATATCCGTTGATACGTTACTCACCTTTTCCCAGGCAGCTTTCTTCTCCGCAAGAGTGTTGAGCGCCTTGTACAGGGGATCTGTGATGATTGCTCTCATCGTCTGATCCCATGTCCAGTTTGCGTCAACCCCAGCCTTTCTCAACAAGTGCATGAATGCCTTTTCACCCTCTTCTACTGTTTGAAAACCGTTGTGAGGGATAAGAGGGTCGTCTGGAAGATTGGGTCGTGCAGGTAGAATGCTTGTGGGTGCAAGTGGCAACGCTCCGGTGTGCGCACCAACCGCGAGGGATGAATCGTTCTGGCCATTGGGCTGGGAATTGGATGAGGATGAATCAGTGCCTCCCATGGGGACAAGAGCACCTTGCAAGGACCCAACAGGGGTGAATCCAGGCGCAGTTATTTGAGCAGGTCTGACTGCACGTTAGTGGATGATACATGGATTCTTGGGCAGATACTCACGCTGCTGCGGATTGTGTACTACCTTCCTTTTCGACCTTTTCAAGAACCAGAAGGAGTTCGTCTGGCATATCCCACTTAGACTCCTTGCTATCTGTCTAAGGGGACGGTTGGCACACGTGAGGCTCAATAAATGGGAAACAACTCACGTTGTAGTAATATTTACGGCCACCAGAAAAGTACTCCTTCCATTTTGTCTGATTGAGTGCGCGCTAAATAAGGGTTTTGTGAGGGGTGTAAATAACATGCAATAGATAAAACACACCTCGAAGGGCGTCTTCAAATCTGTGAGAATGTAAGGCAAGCGCTTTTCGAAGGCAAAGGCGGCTCACCATCTGGTTTCTCCCATACACTATCCCTTGTGCCAGTGTTGAACCAATACGTCCGACCTTCTGGATTGCGGTGTTCCGTCTAAGTCGTCCATTTCAGTCAGACACAAGCTGAAGCATTAGTCATATAACGCACCCATACACTCATTGATGGAGTGGCCTAGGGGTACTCGGAATCAGAAATGCGACGAATAAAAGAAACATAAAACTGACCATGAGTTGAACGAGAGCAAGCTTCGTTACGACAGTCCTGGGAACTACCTGTTTACCCTTGTTATAGGTAAAAGGTCAAGGATAAAATTAAGTGCTAAGCATGAAGCATCCCATTCATGGAGAAAAAATTCAAGCACTTTGAGTATTACAGTAGTTTATATTGTCGCCAACCCTCCTTGACCTTCTATAGTCGCATTTGACGCGGTCTACAACATACAGCCCTAGCTCACCACAAAAATCTTCGATCGTGAGTCGCTGTGAGTCGCGTAAATATAGGTAAACATAGTAACAGAAGTCCATCCTTTCACGCCCATCTGGTTGCTGAGATTTGAGATGCAGTACGACACTCAGGACGATATCTTTAAGCAAAATTCCCACTTTCTTTCAGCATCTCCGCGCAAATCTCCTTCACGGCTAAGCATTAAAAATCGCAAGTCTAATTCTTCCTTACGCGGCTCAAACCTAGCTGTCGATGACGACGCCGCCAATGGTCGTCATTCACTCGCACACGAACTAGCTGTTGCGTTGATGCCGGAACCCAGTACTGGCTCTAGATTACTGGCAGAAGAATTCGGTATAGAGTATGATGAGGGCGCAGAGGGGATTGACGAAGCTAATCCTGGCGTTCATATCGTTATTGACAGTACTACACATACTCCTTCCTTTGCAGCCGAATTGGGCTCGACATCTTTCGGTGCAAATACTGCTCCGGACGATCTTGATTATGCCCCTCCCGAGCATGACCCTGTTTTCGGCAGCCCCACATTTTCAAAGAGTCGTTCAAAGGAACCGCCCCAACAGGATGCGATGGAACTATTGGCTCAGAACTTAGAATCCACTGATAAATTTCTTGCCCACCTACGGACACTCGACGCTGATTCTGGCTCTTCTGGGTCACAGCCGCCGGCTTTGGAGCGTATAGCTTCGGACGTCATTCGCCGGATAAACGAAACAACACGGGAACGCGAAGGACAAGTGCGAGAGATGTTAGAATACGAACGCGAATTTAGAAGGATAGCGGGTGAAGTTGGTGGTACAGAGGTTCTGGGACAATTGGAGGAGTTCACGCCAACTTGTGACTCGCCTGAAGGCAAAGCCCCGCAGACAGCCCGGCCAGAATCCCAGCCTATTCTGGATACCGTGGAAGAAGAACCCTCATCCCCTATACACCGACGCTCGAGTTCTCTTTTGCACGACTGGGAAACAGATCCCGATCGCCTTGGCGATGACGATGATGAATACGAACCAGCCTTATCCCCAGTCAAGGATTCATTTCCTCCGCCTCCTCCAATTGTAGGGGATACCACACCAGCGAAGACAATACCGCAGCTCACCCATCTAAGAACTTTCACAGCATCTCTCGTTACATCACTGTCCACCATTTCGGAACAAGCCCAGGTCAACGGAGCCGCAACAACAGAAGCGGGGCGTAAAATCCGCGCCTTAAAGAACAAGCTGGGTGGGTGGCGTACAGACTGGGATAGTGCGGAGAGGAGTCGCTTCAAGATCGAGAGATGGGAGTCTGGAATTTTAGATGGAGAGGAGCGTGAAGACAGTCCTACCCCGCCCACCCCTACTTATGCAGCACCTAAGAAGAGGGTGGACGGTAGAATGATCGTAGAGGAACATTTGCGAGCTTTCGAAGTTGCACTAGCCGATGCTGCATTGAAGATCCAAGCAATTATGGCTGCATCATGATTGGTTACGACTTCTCATCTGCCGCCACCCACCATCTACCATCTCGCCCAACTAACATATATTTTATTAGTTCTATTTGTATTCATCCCACAAGCTATCCAGTCCCCACAACTAGATGGAAGTCACATCTTAAATACCCTGCTGCACATCGGAACCCACTATCCATTGTATTTGAACCTATAGAACTTAGCTTTGATGTAATGGTTAGCATGAAATATTCTTACCAGACCGCTCTGTAAATAAATAAAAAAGGACTGTTAAGTGAATATCCGACGCTATAGATGGTTGCAACTAGTAACTGACCGTGTATCAACCGCCTCTTTCCGAACAGATCTCTTCGGGTCATCGAGGACTTTCGCCAGTTCGCGTAGAACTGTGGGTTTTGACGGGTGAAGTACATCATATTGTACAATCTGGGGCAAAGCTCGCAAATACTGTAACGCGGCGGTCCTTACCCGCTATTATATATCAGTATTAGCTCCCACCATACTGTAGGATCCAATGAATCGAGACGCACAATAGATGGCATCCCATTTACCATGCTGTTTTTCAACATGTAGGTTACCAACGTGGGCGCATGTTCCGAAATAAGACTCTGGTCTGATGTATCCCCCTCGGCGGCGGCAAGGAGTGTCTTGATGACGTCAGTTCGTATGTCGAAGTCAGGAAGTTCTAGACCCCGCAAAAGAAGGGGCATAAGCTGGCAGCACGAGTCGGTACATAGTGAAAAATAAAGGGAATGTCAGCAAACCGATGTCATTTCGTGCGCGTATGCAGTCTTTGGAATCGCCGTGATCAGGGAGGTCAGAGACACAAGATAGGCCGTTCGCTCATGTGATGGCTCTGTGAGGATGACTGTTAGTCGAAATCGATCTAAACCCGTGAAGTAGGTATTTACTGTGGGTGTCTTGTGCGCCTGCGATGATGCGTGGGAGGATACCGTTCACGAACTTCTGGGCATGTAAAATCTGATTTTCATAGTAAGTCGAGTTTAAGAATGTCGGAAGGTGGTTACTTTAATAACAGCATGATGTCTTTTGGTGAGGATCATATCTGTGCTTGCCATTCGCCCGATTGACTTCGCCGCATCCCAGCTGATGTCGTCATCCTTAAACACTTCAAAGAGCTTGTCCGTGAAGTTTGCGAACAACGCGTGCTTTTGAACAACCAAAGCTTTCGATATCTAAGGCAAACTCTGAGCGTCACGGAACTCAGAAGAACCTCATGAAAATTGATGTACCCAAACCCAAGCTTGAAGTGCGTGCTGACGCTGAACTAAGGAGGTTGTACTGCTGGCTACATATTGAGGCCAGAAGTGATTCAGCTTGTCTTCCAGGAATGCAGTGGCGGCTGACGAAGGAGGTCAATATTATAAACGAACTGAATTAGTAAGTGACTAACTGTCTGCGTGTTTATTTAACACGGAGGAGATTAATTGCCATGCAGATTCCCTCTGTATACTGTGGTCGGCGCGCTCAAGGCTCCAACTTAAAAGTTTATTGAGGAATAAGTCTAGAGTTGGCGGTGACGGGAGGATCTTGTGGTGAGTGTCAAAACAGTATCAATTTCCACATATAGGTGTGGCTCACCTCCTTGTGTGCAGTAACGATGCCAATACTGAATAGGGCAAGCAAATTTTTCAGGACGCCTGGGGCCGAATCCTGGGGGCTCAGGTAAATAAAATGCCTATCCGCTCACCCAGGCCCACCTACTTCAAAAATAAGAAGCTGCGTCTCGATAGGGAGCTTCTGCAGTCCTTTAGCCGTTTCATTGACTTTGCCGGAGGACAACATCTCGAAAATATTTACAACGAAACTTGCTTGCCTTCTAGTACACAGGGATTAAGCCAGTGGAAAGCTAGGCAGGGACATAACTCACGATGCTGGCACGCATTCCGTGACTAAGCCTATAATCTCTGCGGCGACTTCAACAAGGCGGTGGTCAGTACCTATTATCCCATGATCAGGATGAAGGGCTGAGAAAATAAAAAGGTTATAAAGGCCGGGCACAAGACGATCTATATATTTTGCCACATCTGGGTGCCCGAGATCCACCTTGACTGTCAACGTGTCCGCAATGGTTTTGAGCAAGGAATGAGCATAGGCGGCATCTGTTTCTGTATCCGAAATGGCTTCCCGAACCGTTGAAGGTAAACATATCAAATCAACCTTCGTCGTGAGCCGTATGACAAGTTTCTCGAACAAGTGTGGATGAACACACAGCGTCTTTAACGCTAGAAGGGCCCTCCAGTACTTGATTCGTTCGTCAGTGGCTCCCCGTGGTGGTGCCCGGTCAGGCAATGAACTAAAGAGCATGGGCAGTGTTTGTTCCTGAACATGGAGTGGCGCAATCTTTGAAATTGCGGTTAAAACTTCCAGGATTGCAGTATCGCTGAAGTTACCATAAGAAAATTTGCAGAAACGTATGAGATTGAGTCTAACCCAAAATCATCAGACTCAACTTCTTCTGACTGGAAAACTTCGTCGACGGAGTGTACAATAAAACCGAGTTCTTCATTTGAGAGAAGGTCCTTGGTTGTGACGAGTCCCTTCAGTAGCGCAAGCGCCGGAATACGAGAGGCTGGTGCTTTGAGGCCGGGAATAACGACGCCCAGAAGTTCATCTTTATATGACATCATGGGTATCGCTGCTTCATCTGTAACCCCTTTGGACGTGGAGTCGCGCGCTGCATTAGTGAGGTCCGTGAGAAGTAAAAGTATTGGTGGTCGATTTGAGACTTCTTCGGGATTTAGAAAGAGCTTGACAAGGTGGGGCACAGCTTGAGAAAGTGTGTATCTCGATACAGCCGCTAATTTGAAGTTGTGAGCCAGCTTAGTACCATGTGGGGGAAAAACATACGAGTTGTGGCCATGAACGCACACAGTACCTTGATTGCGGGCTTTGCCTGATTTTTTTCTGGTTCGTGCAGAATCTGGATGCACTCTTCGCAGATATCTCTAGCTAGCCCTTGTATGTCGTCGTCTGTTTCAATTGCGTCCTCTTCGTGTGAATATATTGTTTCCACCAGCGCTTGAGTAGTTTTCAAGGCTTCACTTTCCGTCAGAGAATCAGTCGGTTGGAAAATCTAGGTGCAAAAAAGCATGTCAAGATGGGAAAGAATGGTGCAAAGTGGAAGAGTCCCACCTCCATCCTAAGTGAACTCCATAACTTTCGAGCGGAAACGCGAGCTAGAGCTGAGCCGTAGACAGGTAAAGACAGGCACATGGTTTGAAGGGTGTCTTGCTACAAAGGTTATCAAGAAATGTTTCGGTGGCGGGATGGAGGAGATACCTTCGTAGTAGGAGAGCCAGCAGTAAGCTTCTCCAGAAATACGGGAGTGGCGAGTGGGCCGAACGCTGGCGTTGCATTTAGACAACCTCTGGAGAATACGATGTAGTTTTACGGGCGACACATTCAAAATAGAAGCCCGACCTGAGAGCCTTCCGAAGGTCTTCTGTGGTAATCCCATACGGATCATTTGGCGGCGGTCGGAACGTGATTGGGAAGTAACAAAACGTAATGTTAAACAAAGACTGCGTTTCCCTTTTTATAATTAGAACACGTAGACAGGTTGAGAGATACGCACTTCAATATGAGCGGTTATGTCAAACTCGATTAGAATCACTCGAGCAATGGCAAAAGCGACCAGTAAGTTCCGTGGGTCTTTCTCACCCTCCGCCAATGATATATATCCGGCTATGAACGCCTTTCCCATGGCTTTCAGAGCTGGCAGGGCGTCAGTCACACTGGGCAGAGTGTAAGTTCTCACAAACCATCTCGATTTCGCGCCATAAGGTTGTCTATTATGGAGAAAACATGGAATCTCACAGAGTGAACGAGAGCCTTCATCTTGACATGTACAAATAATCTTTAAGAATCGTCGTAAGGAGAAAATAATATCATACAAGCTTGAAATGACATACGCCTGGATGATGCTAGTTGCATCGAGCGATGAACACGATGGGAGAGTCGTCAGTGTGGCCAGCCCTTTAAGGGCTGGAATTATCGTTTCTGTATCGTCCAATTTACCACAATAGAAGGTCGTTAAAACGCGAACTAAATGACGATCCGGTAAGACGAAATAGCAAGTGATATTAGAACTGCCGGCGGCGAATGGTACATACCAGACTGCCTTTTTAGTTTTTCTTCTGGACAGCGACTTAAAACCAAGGATAAAAACTCGACACCTGCAGAGTTTCAGGGAGGAATCAAGACACACAGGATCCAATAGGTTCTCAGGTAATACCTTTCGTTCGTAGCTCATCCTCTTCCGATGTAAGATATTCACCAAGAGCCTTCACAACGTCGAGAAGTGTCATCTTGTCATTAGATACCTCTGCGATCTTGTTAGCAGGTCCTAGTTGTGTACAAGCACCAGATTCGGATGCATGCCTGATATAATAGCATCTATCTCCTCATCCCTTGCGGATGCCATCCACGTTTCTACAATTCTCTCGACGGGCGCCATGGCTGGCGTGGAGTGGTTGAACCGTCTCAACCGTGTCCTTCTCGGTCAGGTCGAAATTGCAAAACTTCAAGATTGTGATTGCCATCACGTGCAGTCCGACGCGTTTAACTCTCACTCAGACTCGGGGTCACTGCCAGACTTAGCATAAGTATTCGCCGAGTTGCCCTAGTCCATGCTCTGACTGGCCCCACTTCCCATGCTACATCTGGGCGTGGCAACAGCCTCTTCCCGCTGTCTTTGGAACCGTCCTGCTCGTAACCTTTTGCGTGGCACCTTTTTCTCCACATCACTTCGAACAAAAACCAAACTCAAGGGTCAACCGAGGAAGGATCCCAATGTGCCACAAGACCGGTGGAACTACAACGTCTCCCCGTTGATTCAAAGCTCGGACACATTTGCGTCCGAGCTCAAGACTGTCGATGCAAATGCATTGACGAATTACACGGAGCCACCTCGTGGAGTGAGAATGCTCGTTCGTGACTTCATCGAGGATTCACTATATAATCCCAATTATGGCTACTTTCCGAAACAAGCAACAATATTCAACACGGATGATAGTGTTTTGAATTTTGAGTCGCTGAGAGACTCTGTAGAGTTTCAGGAGAAGGTCGGCGAGAAGTATGCCGCATACGGTGCAGACAAGCACGACGGCCCGGGTCGCCAGTTATGGCATACTCCGACCGAGCTCTTCAAGGTATGTATCTCTGCCTCCTTTCTTTCCTATACATCACTCTACACTATTCTCTTGGCAGCCTTGGTATGGTCGAGCAGTAGCTCAGTGTCTTGTAGCCGAATACCTCCTCAAGTATTTTCCTTATGAAGATTTTATCATCTACGAAATTGGCGCGGGAAACGGGACTCTAGCTATGGATATCCTCACCTATATCCAGGAAGTTTATCCTGAGGTATACGAACGGACACGCTACAACATCATCGAAATCAGTGGTAGTCTGGTCGAGATGCAGAAGAAGAAATTAACAAAGGTTCACCCAGGTGTACGGGTGACCCATAAGAGCATCTTCCATTGGAAGACTAGGGAGCCTGCACCTTGTTTTTTCTTAGCAATGGAGGTCATCGTAAGTTGATGGTCTGTGTATGATAATTGCCTATCGTAAACTGTTAATTTCAGGATAATTTCGCTCACGACGTGGTCCGCTATGATCTACGAACAATGGAGCCCTATCAGGGCGTCATAACTGTTGATTCTCAGGGCGATTTCGACACTGTTTATACAACCGTTACCGATCCGCTGGTTGCTGAGTTTTTAGGTCTCCGCCATCGCCTCGGACATCCTTTACCTGTGAGCAAGCTGCTGCTGTCCTCAGATCCGCTGCGGAAGCTCTACCTATCCCTTCCCTTCGCACCTAACCTATCACAGGAGGAGTATATCCCAACTCGACTTCTCAGCCTTCTCCGGACACTACGAAATTACTTTCCCAGACATCGCCTACTCCTCTCAGACTTCTCATCCCTTCCTGACACGATATCTGGTCAAAATTCTCCCGTTGTTCAAACAAGATTCCGCAATGTCACAGTGCCATGTAGCACACTACTTGTGAGGCAAGGCTACTTTGACATTTTCTTTCCCACCAACTTTGAGCGCCTACGGGACATGTACGAGTACATGATCTCTCACCAACCCCCATTCAGTAACTCCGGAGACGATTCTTCCCTCTCAGTGCGCTCTACACCACTTACGACAACATCTACTTCTGTGGCTCTTGGAGAGGATTATTTCTCCTCACACCGTCCCGCTAACCGGAGAAGCCCCCTTGACGGCGTTACTTCGGCGAGTGGGCTTCCCGTAGGAGAAAGAAAGTCTAGCGTCTTCACGCATTCAGAATTTATGGAGACATACGCCGATATGGGCAAAACTCAGCTACGCAGTGGAGAGAATCCGATGCTCGACTTCTATAAGAACGTCAAATTCTTGTTCTAACTAACGTGAAGCGGGCCGACCCTATGTACGGATAACGTATAAGTAATAATGGAATGCTTCGCCTAATTGTTTAATTTCCAATGTTGTTCCAGGTCGTGTCAAGAAACGTTTTCGGAAATGTGGTTGTCCAAAAGTAAGATACAGGAACACTCCTGTACCCTTCCGAAGTACCCTGAATATTGTCGTAAGTCATCCCCTCTTATTTATGAAGAACGAAGCCTACCTTAGTGCTTCATCGACTTCTTTTGTGCAGTCTTGAATAACTTGTTCAGGGGGGTCCTACATCAATAAAGCGTCAGCTACCAGTGCTGCAAGTTTGTGTTTCAAGCTCTATACCCAAACGTCGCCTTTTGCTGTCATCATAGCATCCATGGTTCCTGTCGATACCGTCAACATTTAATTGTCCTTGAGATTGCTGCATTCCACCTTTGTCTATTGCAATGTCAAATGAATTGTCTTCGAACTTGAGATCCCGAACATCCATTTCATGCCCTGATGTGAACATTCAACACCTCCAATATCTGATGAAAAGCTCTCAGGCTTGCTGCTTACACTCCATCTCTGGCCGGAGTATCTCATGCCTTTGTTGCATCTGTTCCACGATGACAGATGAATACTGAAGTCATCTAGTCCGTTAGGTCCATTTCCCCTTCCAATCGTAATGATTCACAGACATCGATGTTGATGATATCTTTAAAGCCATCCTCCCACATCTTCAGATAAATTTAATCTGTGATTGTTGACAGATACACCTTTCAATCCCACCTCTTCGGATAGTTTGGAGTTTCCGCATCCAAGCATCAAAATTCTGGATTTTTTCTCTGGGATAAGTTGTTGAATGTAGGGCGCAAGGTCTGTGTAGGATTTGAACCAATCGAAATCAGTATCCTCAGCTTCTCTGGCGTGCTAGGAGTTGAACACAGTACTGCAAGCAGGATAAATGTAGAAAACTTTTACCGCGCGTAACGTTCGTTCCTTTTGACGCAAGGGTGAAAGACTGTTTTCGTGACAAAATCGGCGCGTTTCGAGCTTACCAGTAATTTTTCGTCCCATACTCTTCGTTTTTGGTCGGAAGGCTCATGGTGTGAGATCATCCAATGTGGACTGGAGGCTATATTACCTTGCTATATCGACTCCCTTATTTGTTCAAAGGCTTCGCACCCAGAAGCAAACAAATTGATTTTGGTATGTGGCTGCCTTTGTGGGGTTACCCTCATAAGGATGTTGCATCCGGCTCTACCCGTCTAGTATTCTTGTATCTATGTTCAAAATTATAGCAAGGTTGAAGCAGCACAGGTATGCGATGGCCCCTGATCTTAACCGCTATCATCATCATAGCTATTGTTTTTATCGGAGGATGCCGCCAAGCATCGGATATAAACCGGACATTTTGATTTTGTTTATGAACTAGCCATCTACATCATGCTCTAGTTTCGAATTGTATCGCTGTACCACCGTTTGGCAACTGAGGTGCGGTATTAAATTCCCCTCATGTGCACTTCAAGTGCAACACCCCTGCCATGCCGACTTGTTGGGCCCTTCGACAGGTCATAACTTGACCATCCTGTCATGGGTTGTATGGCATGGATGTCAAGATATGTGTCTTCCATCATTCCAGTGTTATAATCCACTCTTTGGCCAGCTTGTGATGTCCTGACGAATTACCTCCTGTTCATTGAGCATCCAGTACCAGAATTGGAACAACCAGCGACAAATAATATGCGTTTTGTGCTAAGACCTACAATCGATCTAGGCGAACATGAGGCTTTCACCTTTCACTTTCTCGAATGCTTACGGTCAGGACTCCGATCAGTAGTATTGGACATCGATCAGTCTCGGCAACTGGACTCCCAATTGACATTTAATCACTGGCTCATGACCCAATGATCTCATCCGAGAAATGCTCATGTAAAAGAGTACAACTGTTACCTGGAGACGACCCAGTTCTTCTCCCACTTTTCACTTTCTAACTTACGCAGGGCTGCTAAATGTACCCTTAAGCAGCTCAATGCCTCCCTCGCTGCAGACGAATATCCCCCGAGACCTAGACACTCGCCTTGTCCGTTCCAAACCAAAGCACTCATCTTCAAATGATTTTAACGACAAATACGGAGCCATTGGTGTGTGTAGTGCGTCTATGCGCTCTATTCATACTCATCATTTCCCTTGTGGATATGTAAAGGGCGTGCACTTGATCGGCAGGTCCGCGCTTCTCCCCCGCTACTCATAGTCCGCGACACACCCGCACTACCACCCGCATCCTCATTCTCCGCTACGAATTCCAACACAACTTCAGCTACCCATCTCTCCTCTCCCACGAGCGCAACTCAAGTTATGGGTACATCAGCCCAGAATCTCCGTATATATAAGATCGTAGGAGGCACGGTAGGCGGTGGAATCTTCATTGCACTGGTCATTCTCGTGGTTTATCTTAAATTGCGATCGCGCCGTAAGGAAAGATCAGGTTAGCTTCGTAGCTCTGATACCTGTGTTCACCTTTTCATTCACGGACTCATCAGTAGGGCTATATATCACTGGCCCCTTGCAAGTATCTCTTCCTCGAACCAAGGAAGCGTTTACATCGCCCAAATACAGCCATTACGGGTTGTCATTCAGTCATTCTGCTTCTCCCTCCTTGGAATCATTTACGCTCGCGCCCCAGAGGTCTAGCAAAACACGCAGTCATCTTGCAAACAGTGTGTCTAACTGATGCGAGTACTCACAGACAATGTATACTATAACTTTCACCTTTGGACTTACATGGGACTCGGTATCTTCACGTCATGTCTTCGCATCAGACAATTCTGCAGCATAAGTACTCTAGCTCTTTACCCATACATACCATTATCTTAGGCCTTTGTGAATAAAAGTAATCAGAGTAGTCACAATTGATTTTGTTACAAGTGTCAATATATCTACGTCTGTGACGCTAAAGAAAAAATGTCCGTCTGGTGGTCTCCAATTCAGGCTGGAGAATCAATAGTAAAGATGTTAGTATCGCTAGAAGGTGCACAGAAAAAAACACTGACTTTCCATGCCCAGATGAACTCATCCGTTGTTGGAGGAACGGTCGGTTTGCGAGGCTCTTGAGTACTGTGCTCAGCATTGTCCTCCGAAGGTTTTTCCATATCCACCGCCTTCTCTTCTGCTTCAAACGGTTCGACATCAAAAATCAGTGGTTTTGGTGCCGCCCCATAATTCTGCACCGCAGGAATTCCTTTCTTCAACGAACGAAGCTTGAGGGTGAATCGGGGTCCTATCTCTTGCAATGCCACTTTTTCAGTCGAACGGAAGGCGTATCTGATTTGACTATCAGTTGATACCAGGCGTGAACACATTTATTGGACAGACCGATGGCGCCTAAAAAATAGGAAGTCTCTCTGGTTATGGAGGGTAACGACTTGCCTTCCCTGGAATTCTGGTAGAGGAGGGAAAGTAGTTTGGAACATACGCCCGATTGCATGCCCAAGGCGCGTGACAAAACCGTTAAGAACGAGTTCTGGGTGATGAGGCGTTGCACGCGCATGGCCCTAAAGTACAACGATCAGACAGGAATAATAGTCGCAATGAGCCTGGCCCACAAAGATTTGTCTGGTAAGTTCGATTGAAGTCAATTTGAAGTATGCTGTTGGGCCACTTGGTAGGTGAACTAAGGTGATAGCGTCTTGAAAAGAATATGAGTCGGATGTCCATACGATGCAGGAAGTGATACGCACTTGGCTTCTTCATATCCTCATTTACAACTAACAAGTGCTTATAACCTCGGTCCGCCGCCCACCCAGCAATCCGCCCCATTTCAAACCCTTTCCCTTTCTTTCTTCGAATGAATTCTGCACCGGGGAAGACACCGACTATCTCATCACAGAATTCATACGTAGTTTTTGATGCCTTAGGCGAAGTAGTGATCAAAACTTTAGGTGGTATACTAGGATCATCCGTAGAGGTGAAATAAGATGCGAATGGATCCGAAGCGATATCTTCGGCAGTTTCATCTACTTGATCTGCTGAAGACGATGTACCAGCCTGGCTGGGATCGGCGGTCAAAATTGAGGGGTCGAATTCTCGCATGTTGTCAAGGGTTCGTGGAACATTTTCCGCCAACCTTTTCTGTACAGTTTATGTGATAAACGTAAGACATTGGATTCCTCAGTGAGTTCACTTGCCTTCTTTGCAGCAGGATCCTGCGCTTCAAGCTTGGCTTGTGCCAGGCGCCGTTGGAGCTTCTGCTGTCCTTTTGCCTTCTTGTTTTTCTGGGAAATCTGTTCCCTTTTTTGCTTATTTTTTATTGAGGAGGGCTGAACTCGGGACGTAAACATGGTGGCTCCTTGGAAAGTTCGAGGGAATGCATGGGTTGCCAGTTACCTCTTTCCTCCAAATATTTTGGGCTTGGTGCATAACACATACAAACACCTGTCTCAGAGTCTTACTCTTTAAAAAATATTAAAGCCGAGTTCAAGTTGCAGTGACGGGCTCAACTGCTAGACTGGTTTAAACCACACCTTTCCGCGTTATTTCACTTAGGTTCTTATGTTGGACGTTATTCTACTAAATCCTCCTGAAATTTGTGTGGATATAGCGTTCAACTGAGAAACCTCCAGTAACATCGCCAATGTCGGGACCACCAACGTCGGAACCGTCAACGTCGGGACCATCAACGATCGTGTGACTCACATATATTTTATGAATCGATCTGCGTTGATGACCAACCTTACCAATGTCTTCCACTTCTTTACCGTCACTTCTCGGCGATGGCAATGGCTGCTATAAGGTTCGCATAGTGGGCAATAGTGGTACGGGTACTTTTATTCTATTGTGGCTTCCATTGAAAGTAGTTGTCTGTCGAAACGACATAGGAACAGGAAAGGTATGTTACTACAGCGGTTGGCTTAATGAATGTTGAACTTGAGCCCCACCACCCCGGCAATTGAAGACAACATTGGGCACCACATTAGCTGAAGTGCTTGGTGTCCCCTTTATAGCGCTCGATACGTTACACTTCGAGCCAGGATGGAAGGAAGCCTCCGTCGAGGGTTTCCAGACAAAAGTCCGCGCGGTTCTAGTTGAGTGTGACAGAGGCTGGGTCATGGATGGGAATTACGAGAGCTGGGGAGGAGCTATGATCACTAACGAGTGCACTGACATAATTTGTACCTCCTCACTGCCCATCATGTACGCGATATTGATCACTAACCATTCTTTCTTTGCCCAGGGCTTGATCCACCTTTCCTTCTTTACTTCTCTCGTATCTTCGTCCGAACAATGCTCCGCTTAGTTGGGCGAAGCCCTCCCTGTAGCCCGGGATGTCAGGAAAAGCTGGGCTCGGTGTTTTTTTCGAAGGATAGCATTCTCTGGTGGTGCATGTCGCATCACTGGGCCGTACGGCGCAGATATCAAGAGTTACTGACGAAGCTGGAGGTCGACAGGGACAAGAGGATGAGGAGGCTGGGAGGTTGGGGCCAAGAACAAAGGAAATGGTTAAAGGAGGTTAGGGACATGTGTCGAGAGACATAAAGTGAGGTTTGTTGGACAATGCCTGAGCTTTACACAGGTCTCCACCGTAAACTTAGAGTTGCGGAGGACTTACAATCGTAATTGATTCCCATCAACTGTACAGCTCGCATGCACCATACCACAGATAAAGTCATGATATTCAACTATTGGTACTACATGAAAGATTGATTATTCTTCAACTATTATCTGTTACTTGGTTAACTACGGAAGCTAGGTTGTTAACTTCCTTTGCAGCCAGGTCTTGTAGAATGACCCACATGAATTCGACAATGTAATCTCGTTACATAATTAGTGATGTACAAGTGCTTTGTGAGGTGAACTACAAAATAATCCGATAGAAAAATCGGCTTCAACGGCGTTGAAAAATCTCATCCAGTGCTTGAGTTATTCCTATAGCTTTGATTTCTTGGCAGTCTCGTAACCAGAAAAAAGGTTATATAGGTCATTCGCGGCGAGTGTTATCTCTCGGCAGAATTGGGCATTCGGCATCTCCTTCCTTGACGTGATAGTATATTGTAGGTGACCTAAAAAGTTGCGGCATTATATCATAAGCTGACAGATGAAGATTGGGGTACATACCATCATAACCAGTCATATACGCAACGCCGAATCCGTCTGGGACCACCTGAAGAATAAGTATGTCGACACATCCGTAGGCTTGAATAACTGCATAACATACCTCACCCCAGCCATAAACGGGGAAGTGTTTTGAGAAAATTGCAGAAGTGCTTAGTACCCAGTAGCTTGATCTCAGGAAGACAGGATCTGTGAATAATGCAGGCATTTCCTCTCCGTCTCTCAAGAGCTTTTTGAGGCCTGGATACATAAGCCTTTACTATTAGCATTAAAAGTCTTTTTTGAGGTAAAAATAGTACCAAATATGTGACGGTCCACTCCCCGACCCATACCAGCGCTCTTGGCCGTTTCAACATGCTTCTTCACAGCTGCAGTGAACAACCTCTTCCTCTCTTCCTTTCCGATGGCTTCATTGTCCATACTAGCAACCCAAGCATCAGAGTCGGTTGTGACAACTCGTATAGCTTCGGTGCGTCCCTTAAAGTACCTTCGAGTCGTTGCAGCTTCGTAAGTCCCACCAATCCTCTTGTCAGTGCCAACGAGACGACGGTAAGCCAGCTGGACAATCATCTGAGCCCAAGAATCAGGAGATACGCCAAATTTCTTGATAGCAGCTTTGCCATATGGCGTATGCAAGAAACCAAGTTCCTGACTATTGATCAGCTCCATTGCGGCTATCTCAGCATCTGCAATAGCTTGTGTGATAGTAGCGTTGATCTCCCAGTCAAGGTATGTGGGCGTAGGTAGCAAAGTGGAAGTTAGTACACCATGGTCAAAGGCGGGATCACTAAGCATTTCCAGGATATCGTCGCATAACCTGACAGTAGGTGTTCCATCCATAACAGAGTGTTCTCCCATTAAACCGGCCACAGCATTGTCGAAAACTACGAACTGTACGGGCTTGTCAACCCATCGATTCCGGAGGCCAACAGGAACACCGTTAGATACGGCTCCGTGCCATAAAGCGTGGCTATGCTCGACCGATGTCCGTGGTTCAGATGCTTCCAAATTGATAACGAAAGCAGCGGAATGGATATCAGACAATATCGAGCCATTGTGCGCAGAAGCGGCCAAATTCGCATAATCCTGTGTATGTGATCGGCTCGCGATTGATGTTGAAAAAAAAAACTTGACAATCACCTTCGCCCAAATATCGCGATTTGATGCTGTTAAAACGCCGACACCAGGGTATTCTTGATTGGAGTGGTCATAGATATACTGAATCTGTCTAAGATGCGCCTGAGAGGTAGTAAAAAAAAGACGTAATTGCTTTCGTACTGTTCAAATTCGGATGTACTTAGTATCCGTCCATCCACTACAGCATTAACCTTCCAAACTCGATTGTTTCTAAAGATAATGACATGCCCAGAATCTCCAGAGTCGTTCGGTCTTGCATGTGAAATGCTCCAATCGAGGCCTTGAGGACCAGGTATACGGCAACAATCAAACATCCATCTGAGTTGGTCAGTGCTATTGATCTTCACCTTTGAGATTGACTTACCGATATGTGTCCATACAGAGTGGTCCTTCCCTGGTTGCATCCGGTTTAAGAGTACCATTTTTGAGGCTCTTGCGGAATATCATGGCTGCACGGGCAAGTCCAGCCGCCCGAGCAACAGCCGTTTGCGGTAAATGCAAGGGTTGTGCGTCAAATCCGTCTGAGTAAATATTCACCGAGATTGAAAACGAGGTGTAGCAGGTTAAAACTCACAGTAATAAGATACGTTGACCACAACCTAATCAAGATATCGAGTAGGCTATTACCATTCAGCAGGAGTAACTGGATACATACAGAATCTCTGTATCCCAAATATCCGACATCGTCCCACCATTCCTCAAGCCAGTGAGGGGTCTCCGCTGCATGCTTTACAAGCCTCTCCTGCAATATCGGACCTTGACCGAGGGCGAAATCATCAATCTTCTTGGAAACCGCTTTGTACTCTTCTTCTGACCAAGCTATAGGAAGTAGGGATTGTTCTAGCTGTGATAGGGTGTCTTGAAGGTCTAAGACAGGAAGTTTAGGAAGATCCAGGGTGAACGTTGTCGTGCCAGTGGGGGCAGATGGAGCGGCCTCTTTCCACCGTGACGGGCGTGTCAGGTTTGATTTAGGTGCGTGAGTAGACATTGCAAAACGGCGAGGAAGAGCGATATATTTGCACACCGTAGACCTTGATATCCTCACCAGCATTATTTTGCGATTGTCGCGTATATGAATGTGCTGGGATGCTACAAGTCTTATATTACTGGTCACTCTACACTTGATTGTGCCAGCGCCGGTTACATTGACCAACCTATCCCGGTCCATGTAATGAACATGATTACGTAAACAAATCAAATTCTTGGGTAGTACTCACTGACTAGAGCATTTTGGCAATAGGATTAATCCTAAATTCTCGTGGGTGGTGCTTTTGGCTCCACATTGGATGTCAAACTCCTTTCCATAATAAGCCATATGTGACAACTTCCTAATCTGTAAATTTGACCTGCTACACCATCGAGAGCGACGACAAGCCTGTCCACCGTCGTCACATTGCTATCTGTACCTCTCAAATGCTGAGAATACATGTAAGAACAAAAGTCTTAATTGCAGGCTGCTAGGCTAGCACTGATAGTAATACTGATTTAGGAAGTCACTTGTCACAGTGAAGACCATCATTTTGTGGAACTCGCTTAACTTCTTGCGAGGATTTAGGATTAATCCTGTTGCCAAAATGCTCTACTGCCCTTCAATGGATGACACCGTAGGGCGCCCTGTGGCCGCAAAGCCCGCTACTCTGTTGGTCTGGGATAACAATCGGTCTATTATCAC